>LPNX010522146.1:43527-146082 GCA_001517045.1 Pseudotsuga menziesii | reverse complement strand
ATATACATACATACGAAAAAAAGTTTTCATAACTGTTAACAAAAATCGAAAAAAATATATAAAAATCGTAAAACCTAAAAACAACAAAAGAAACAATCTAGAAAAATCAAAATGACAGGGAATTACTCTCAGGAAGGAAGTAGCCAAACACCCAGAATAAATGGACACTGACATCAAAACCATCGACATAATGATTATCACCCATTTTACCGACATTTTCATAACCATGATGGATATCGATAAAAAGAATACGCAATGGTCCAATCAAATCATCATGATAACCGACCGAAGGAGCACCAAAACTAGTGCACATTAAAAGAATCATTGATAGAGCATCCCTTACAGTCAAATCCGCCATTAATAGCTTCATAGACCAGATCGTCACCCGGTACACCTATAAATACCACATCAGAGGAAGAATTCGCATCATTTTATGAAGAGATATATAGATAGAGCTACCAGAATCCCTAGTTTAAAATACCTACTCAAGAACCAGATCAATCCATCGACAGAATGGCACCAAAGAAGACAAGATCTATAACCAACAAGGAAAAAGAGCTAGAAACTGCCACCACCCCATTAATACAAATATTAGAAAATATAAGAAAAGTAAAAGTCTAGGAAACATCATGGGAAAGACTATGGACAAATATTAAAAAATGGGCATATGAAGACAAGAAAATGACAGCAGAGGCCCAGAAAGTAAACACCGGCACTATTATGAGTTATATGAATGCACCTCTCATGGAAATCTTTGGAGGGACAAAATAAATTATAGAAAAGTTCATCATTAGTCGGTATCACAATGGGAAATTCTACTTTGACAAACCCATTGAGATATCCGGTGATGCCATTTATAGACTTATAGGATTATCGAACAAGGGTGAACCAGTCCCCATCAGTTCAAAACCAAGGTTGGTTGAAAACCTAACCGGCACACCAACAGGGAAGAACTCCAAAGGGATGATAATCAGTTAGATAAAGAACACCATGCCTAATATAGTATCAAAAATAGTGTCTATCGGAATAATGACTATGGCGTGTCGATGTGATTTAAGACTCGACGTGTTGGAAGTTGTCGACAATATAGCGGAGATAGGAAAAACCTACTGTTGGGAACAATACTTAGTTGAACTTGTCAAAAATATATGCATAAAATGTCAGCATGAAGGTGCAACAATCAAATTCCCATATTTAATCATATGGATTGTGATGTATCACATACGACCTATTGGAGACCCATAGTTCCTCGATCTGACAAGATTCCACATGTGGAACTTCAAGCCATTTTCAATGGCTGGGAATTCTCAAGAACTAGAAGAAACTAAATTGTTGTTACACAACTGGTTCCAAAATCTAAATATCAAAATGGCCATATGGAGGGTGCCCCAGAATATATGAAGATGTATGCCACCGACAGCACACATCTAGTTAGAGTTGGATAACACTGCGGTCTGGTACATGTAGGGAGCTACAACAAAATCTAAACCCCTCAATTATTATCCATAAATCGAGGATATTTTTTCGGAGTTATCCCAATAATCCAACACCAATATATCCATACCAGTGGTCGCAAATAATACTAATCAACTGATTGTCAAGCCTTTAACTGACCAGGAGAAAGAGGAAGATTATGAATTACATCTTCATATCAGCACTTTCATCCTAGAAGACACCCCATCTAAAGAAGTAAACACTCTTGAAATAGTCACAGTACCACCGACACAAAAATCCATTGAACCGACAAATAAACAGGAGGAGAAGGAAGATCAAACAGATGAGGAAACTCAGTCTAACAAACTAGAGTATGTTATGAAAAAACAAAATATCTGACAACTAACTCTAGATATATCTAAATCTCGGAAAAACAAAAGTACTTCAGTAAAATGAAAAGGAAAATGCAGACTCATTCTTTCATAGGACTCTGATGATGAGGATGAGTTAAATTCTAGAGATGCTGAAATGGGAGGATGCTGCTAAGAACAAGGTATCTGTCGAAACACAGTTCAAACAATTCATGGAATAAGATGCAAGGTAGTCAAAATCAAATAAGGTAAGAGTTTCCTCCCCTCTTTAATTTGTTTTTGTTGATTTAAATACCACTCCACCACCTCCATGCCCAACCTAGATACTCCAAGAATAAGTACCAAACCCGACCTCTACCTCCCAATCAAACCCTTACATGTAGGCATTATTCGAGAAACTCAAAAAAAAAATGATAAATACAAAGACCTACAAGATTTTATCAACAATCTCCCCAATATTTTCCCTTCTTTTCAATAGCTAAATACAATAAAACTAGTTGTCGACTCAGACCCTTCACAAAAAATTCTTGCAATTGACCAATACCTTGACCAACCACAACAATCTGTGTCAAAACCCCAAGTTGTCAAATTTATTAAATCCACATTTAAAATAAATCCCAATAAAACATCTCAATTTGTCACAGCACAAATTTCATCATTTATACCATCCACTGAAATCCCCTTACTCTAATCAATGAAGCTGGAGAAGAAACCATATCAGATGAACTTGATCTGAATGACCAAACTAAAACACTAGAAATAGATCAAGAAATGGTCAACCTCATCAATTCTATTGAGCCTAATGAACCTTTCGACTCACCACCAGTAGTTGAGAATCCTATACCACCAGTAGTCGAGAATCCTATGCCAACAGATGCCATACCAAACCTTGCATCTGTTTCAAAATGCCTACCTTCACCTATACTGCCTTCAACCTCAATTCCACCCTCCACACCACCATCAAATACACAACCATCCATTGATCCTCCTTCTAAACCACAGTCAATAAACCTTGAATTTCTAGGAAGTACGATAGAACAGCAGACAGGACCACTACTAAAAGGACCATATGAAGCCCAAGTTAGAGACCAATCCCAGAGGAAAATAAAACAAAAGAAAGAGAAAAAGAAAAAAGAGAAGCAATAGACAACACGATAGGAGGTATCATCATCTATCCACCTTGCCCAGCTAGGGTCGACTACAATGGTGGATACACATAAAATCAAACATGAATAATTGGACCGATTGTTGGAGGCCCTTAATAAAGAATGAAGAACAAGGAAAGAAATAAGACAGGTAGAAATTGAAAAACTTAAAATAGAACAAGTCAAATTCTTAATGAAATGCAGAGATCTCACATAAACAATCATTCCAGTACTAGAGGGAGTCGACACTGTCAAAACATTGGAACATTCATACTGACTAGTCGAAAGTGTCGTTCCTAGTCTGCAAAGACAGCTACAGGAAATGAAGGAAGAGTAGAGCGAACAAACCTCTGTACTGCTAAGAAGCTAGTTCACAACATTCTCAGAAGCTCACAAAGTGCTGAAAGAACATTTTGAGGAATCCAATGTCACAGCGGAATTTTTTGGAAGTTGAGTCACCTACTATAGTCAAGTATTTCAATAGCAAAGAAGTACATATGAGCACATTAAAACACTACACAGCCAATGAGGAGAAACATAAGAGATGAATAAAACAATTGAAGACCAACTTGTAGAAGAAACAACAAATCTAGACAAACTTGAGAAACAAGCACGCCAATGGTTAACCCAATCCAATCCTAGGTTGAACAACCTTGACGATATTCGTTCGCACATGAAAAGATTACTTGATACGGCAGAGGAGAAACCGCAATTTTTGGGCTCCGACATGAGTAATATTGTGGACTTGTCGATTCAGTAGAAGATTTCAAACTTGTCAAGCATCACAACCTTGACCATTGATATCTAGAAAGCACTCCGCAATTGAGAAGAATTTCAGTGCTAGTTATCAGTCACAGTAGAATCCATTGTGGATATTTGTATACAAAAATGACCATCTATCAGATAGCATAGTCCATAAGCAGATCAATTATGATAACTACTTGAGACAACCATTTTGTTTAAGTCCCCTATTTCTTTGGGACGAAGAAATATTTTGTGCCTAGGGGATATGTTGGAGGAGTTAGTTGGCTTAGCCAACTAGACTCGTTAGACGACTAATTGTAGATTAGGCCAGCCTCATCGGTCATGTCAGTTGGGTGAACCAACGGGTAGTTACCATAATTGTCTTGTAAATATATAAATAGGTTGTTGAGCTAGATAAGAACTCAGTTCGGTTTTATGTATGAACCCACATGTGTTTTGAGTAATATAATTTGTTATTCTATACATTATTCTTGTCTCTTGTATCTTTTATATGTATTATTGGTAACCTTGCAATCTAAGTGATTAAAACAATATTTATAAGGCTAAAACTTGAGATTTTTGATAAATTTTCACTGGATTGTACTGGTCTAAACCTTTACAGGATAATTAGCATGGATGCATCTAATAAAGTCTTCTAATTTTTAGCACGAGTGCTAACACCTTACAACCACTAATATAATGGGTTTTCTCAAAGAAACAATAGAACAATCTACGAGTTTGAAAAAGCTATGATGTGTGATAAGGATCTTCCCCCATCCTTATGGGTAGAAGCATCCAGCACAAGTATTTATATTTAAAACAGAATCTTGCATCCTATCCTAGGAGAAAAGACTCCAAAATATTTTTTCACTGGTAAAAAACCAGATGCTGAACACTTGAAAAACAAATCGGTTGTCTTGTCTACATTTATGTGCTAGAAGACAAGAGGACAAACATGGATCCATTTGGAAAGAAAGGTACATTTTTTTGGATATATCAAACACTCCAAATCTTATAGAATCTATGTACCAAGGAAAAGGAAAATTTAAGTCAACAAATATGTAACATTTCATGAAGAAGCTTCCCTCAAGCACCCTAAATAAATTCAGTGTGATTCAAATATGGAGGAGCATGAGACTCCAATGATAGAGGATATAGGTTCAGGTTCTCCTCATTTAGATATTGAGAGGGAGAATCCAAAAGGGTCCTTAGATTCACTTGACCCTAAATAATCATTAGAACTGGTTGAAATATCTCTTGATGAACTTACTATTAAGAGGATATATGCATGGTTCCAAGCCATTCTACAAGACACAAAAAAAATTGGAGCACCTTCAAGAACATATAGAGAGTGAAGGAGACCTAAAATATATTCAGGATATGCAGCAAAGATGAGTCATGTCAATGATTCAAAACCTTCCACCTATGAGGAAGTTGCTAAAAAAAAGTATGGAAATATTCCATGGTGGAAGAATACAAATCCATTATGAAGAATGATGTTTGGGAAGTGGTTCCTAATCATGGAGGGAATTTTGTAGTAACTTCTAAGTGGATTTATAAAATCAAACATGTAATTGATGGAAGTATTGAAAATTATAAAGCATGATTTGTGGCTTTTGTTTTCTCACAAAAATAAGGTATATACTATGATAAGACATTAACTCCAGTGGTCAGGTACACCACTATTCAATCAATGATTTTCCTATACTTTTTTTCTAGGGTGGAAGCTTCACCAGGTGGATGTGAAGACTTCCTTCCTCAATGGTGAGGTTGAGGAAAAAGTATACATACAAAAACCTGAGGATTTTGTAGTTCATGGGAAGGAGTCCCATGTATGCAAACTTAAGAAATCCTTGAATGGGCTTAAATAAGCCCCAATATCTTGGTATTCTAAGGTCAACGACTATCTTCAGAGCTTGGGCTTATGCAAGAACAAATTTGGACCTAAATTTTACTTTAATTTTGTGAATAATCAACCTTTTCTCTTGGTTCTCTATGTTGATGACATGTTCCTTACTAGAGAGGAACAACAGATAGTTCGATGCAAGAGGGAGCTCTGTTATGAAAGACGCTTGGAAATGAGTGACTTAGGTCTAATGCACTATTTTATTTAGTATTGAATTTTGTGTGAAAATATTACTCATAGAAATATCTAGGATCTAATGGAATCCTCGCAACTTGATAATTTCAGAAACTATGCAGAAAAACAGTAAAAAGAGAAAAATAAACACATATGAATAGTGCTAATAACTAAAGTTTCTATTACTGTACAACTTGTAAATATGTATGGAACATGTTTATAATACAAATGGAGAAAATAATTATCCTTAGGAGGAAAATTGGTGGAATACATGTGGCACGCTTATATTGGACCTCAAACCCCCCTAGGTTGACCAATGAGCTCCCAAACTACCTCAAATGGTCACGAATATCCATGTGAACGTGGATGAAGCATGCTAGGACATAAATGAGGCTATTTTATGTGTTCTAGAGTGCATGGTGAATGGGACTAGATCTAGGAAACATTTAATGGTACAAAAGAGGCAAATATAGTCAAATACAATGCAAGGGCACCTTTGGTCCAACCAATTCCATGTTTTAAGGAGTGGAAGTGAAGGATGATAATTTAATAAATGAGGGAACATGAGTCTCTTGAAACATCAAATGTTGGCACTTGGGTGCATTAATGAGTATAAAACCCCCAAATACCTTGTTATACAAATGTAACCAAGGTTTGGATCATATAGCATAAGTGGAAAACAAATGAAAGTGTGTCATTGGTGGTATGTGGCTATGGTACTAGGTGATATGATGCTCCAAAAATCCCCATTAATATTGACTTAGTGTAACCATATCAAAAATTGAGGCCTTGGCAACTACGGCTAAAGTCACCTCTTAGAAAAATTTATTTGTCCATGTAAAAATGAGGAAAGAGGAAAAACCTCATGGGGAAAATCCTCCCTCAAGAATGGACATGACATGGATATGATCGAAATGTATTCAACATGCCTTATTCTTCACTTGAATGAGATGAGTGAATAACTTCTTGGTGATATACTTGGTGAATATGTTGTGGATTCCAAGATCATGCATCAATGTGTTGCAGGAAAAGAACATGTGGAGAGGCTCCTAGAAACTCATCATTTGATGATGGAGGAGGATCATAATAATTCCTTTTGCTACAAACATACTTTTATATGGAAGAATAATCAATAATGTAAAGTATATATATGCAAACTCCTTCCCAACGAGCATCAAAAGACTCAACAAAATCAACTTCTTGTGTAGCTGCCATATCATGAATTAAACCATGAATCTTCTTCTCATATTGATGAAACACCTTCATAAATATTAACAAACCTCATGAGGCTATGAAATATAATAATAGAAGTCATATAGGGAATAAAATATTAGAGGTATAGTGTCTTCATGAGAGAATGGGTCCATAGTAGGAAAAGAGTTGGCAATTAGATGACAATGAAAACTAAGCAAACTTGGTGTTGATGCCCGATTTTGCCATCAGTTTTTGTTATTAAACTACTTTTTCGACATTAATTTTGTCATTTTTTTGGCATACTTCTTGTCATTCAGACCATCAAATAAACCCGGGTATGAATGTATTTCAATATCACACAAGTCTTGGTTAATTTTCATTATTTTATGGTTTTATTAACAATCATGTGGAATTTTTAGACATGCTTGGAATATAGACTTTGTTTTGCAGGCTATTATTTTGAAATGGAAATCCATTCATATGTGTGTTCACGCTGAAGACACCTAGCTACATTCAGACCATCATACAACCCTCCGTTCATACCCGCAGATTTATTGGTTGGAATATTCCAAGGCAATAAAAGAAAAATAGGTGACATGGGTTATGTTGGTCACGTGTCCCTCATGGTGTGTGAGCCCTTTTTCTAGAATATTTGAGATCCTACTCGCTCATCTTGACACTTCAGCCTCTACCCACGTCAAAGGAGATCAACATGCCAGTTTCTCACGTGAGGAGAACCAACGCCCATGGAATCAGGAAGACGACATGTGTGTTGTCATGAACCATTCTGTAGTCATTTCCACATTAGTTAAGACTTCATGTTATTAGAGTGGTCGACCACTAAAAGGGTCGACCTGCTCCTTTATTGTAAAACTATAAAAAGATGTATCAGGATGAGAATTATCTAGCTAGTCGTAGGCATAGAAATTCTATAAAACTCTGTTCCAAGTTTAATAAAATTCTATTTCAGCTATGGATGTATATTTTCATCTTATGTGGGTGATTGCTTGACTTCGATGCAACCCCTGATTCCTGACAAGGGACCCTAAACAACCAAAGGTATTCCATGTGTATATTTATGTTATTTCCTTCTGTAGATAAGTAGTTTTTGTTTTCAGTCTTTGTATGTAATTTGATTTTCCTGTAGTTGATGTTGTTTTGTCTCCTGTAATGTATATTTTCTCTTGTTAATATAATTTATGTTTTTCTATAAATATAGTTTATATTTTCAAAATTTAGAGTAACTGGTCATGCATAGTACCTTCCATCCTTTTTTTCAGTTTTTTTTCTAGTTTTACATTTGCAATCAGCTAGAGATTAATAGGTTTAATGTTTCAAGCTTAGCTCATAGTTAGGTTCAACTCTGTTAATTATTTTGTAGCTGTATATTAGCTTCACTTACCTTTTAGCTTGTTTTATTATACAATAGGAAATGATTTCTCTCCTTAGATGTAGATTAGCATAGTTGCTCTTTTGTTATTTTAATTGCTAAATAGCTTAGTTACTATCTTTTCTACACTATAGCCTCATACGCATAAAGAAACTAGTGTCAAAATCATTTAGGTTGCTTATTTCATAATTTACATTATTTTTCGCTATCCTGACTGTCTTTCTATACTGTCATCCGGACTATCATTCGGACTTTAATATCTTTTGCTTTGTTTTTATGCTTGTTTAAAGTTCAATTTTTCAAGTTTTCAAATTGTATTATTTTCTGTCGTTAACCAGTAGTCACATATATAATTAGGACCTTATTTCAAACCACATAAAGTATCCATTAAGCTCCATAACTATTCTTATCTTTCATTTCTTTTTTCCTTAGTTCTCTTTTTGAATTATGTTTCTTTTATCTCTGATTTATTAAATTATTACTACTTTAGAACTTGTCAATTTCATTCCTATTTTAATTTACTTCACTCTTATTTAGATTGATTTTAGATTATAATTGTTGATTTCATTCTCTAAAAAGTACATTAGTTCATCATGGTTTGACCATCATTTCTAGTTCAACCATAGGATCTATTCTCCTTATTCTGTAGTTGATGAATATGTTCATAGGATAGAATTTGCTTCAGAAATAAAATATCTTAATTAGTTTTCTACTTGCTTCTAGATTACATTTTCCAAGTCATTTTCCATATGCTTAGATTTCCCTAAAACTTGTGTTGGTCAGTATACTTCATAGGATAGCATAATTGTTTGCATGCTTCCGATTTCAGAATAGTCATTAGAAATACATGTTCTTGGTTTCTTGTTAATATATTAGTTGTTAATTAGCATTCTATTTCAAATAATTAAAATATAATTTCTCATGGATAAATAATAGATTTCAATGTTTAAAATTAGTTGTAATTGGTCACTTTTTAGCTTGCATCTATTTGTATAGGTTAAACTATATTTAATTCCATTGTGTTCCCTTGTTACATTTGAAAGTCATTTTGATACATTTACTCCAATTCCTATCAGATTCGATACATGTCCCCAAAATCCTTAAGGAGAGTGGAATTAAGAAGCTTAGTTTAAGTTTTGAGTATTCATTAATACATGAATATTTTTACTGTCAAATTTCTTAATTTGTAATTTTGTTTCATATAACATAGTTTCTTCTTTTTATATGGTTAGTTGTAAATTGAATCATTTCATTAACAGGTTTCTGAATTTGTTCATAATTATTACATGTTCCTAGATTAGATTTTGAATAATTGATTAGTAATCTCCATCTTTTATAAGAGTAGTAGCTTTTAATTAAATCATGTTTCTTAGATTTATATTCTATTTGTATTTTGTAATTTCGGAATAGAGTAGTATAACTTGATACTATTTCTGGTCTGTTGATTAGATTAGGTTTAATTAGTTCAGTAGTTGTATTTCCGAAGTTTGACTCGGTTTTTCATTTTGAAAGATATTTCGATCTTTTCATTATTAAATATTTTTAAAATCTGTCGAGTCGATATCTTAGGTAACCTTCTACCTCAGCATATACTTTGCCACACCTCTAAGATTACCAACCCTGGTCGATAATTAAATATTTGGTGATTCATTAAGACAATAAAACACCCAACATTTTGGCGTCATTTCCAGGGAGTTGTAGATAGGTAAAATTTTCTTATAAAAGTTAGCAATAGGTAGAATTTTCCTTCTTAAACTTAGTGATAGGTTGGTGGTGGGGGAACGGTAAGATGAGAGGTAAGAACCTGCGCATTTGTTGTAACAGGTTCCTCGAAACCCATTTATTTTCAGTATTTTTATTCTTCCTTTTATGCAAAGAGTGAGTATGATTTTATTTATTTCAAGTGTGTGACTTAATTTATAATTAAATCACTTAGTGGTGTTGTAAGCACCACCCATCCTACTAACAAACTAACAGGAACATTCAGATAACACATACTTATGTTGTGGGAAGATATGGTAGGAGAGAAGGATGAATAAGTTGTTACCCTTGAATTCTCTATTAGAGATCCGGGAAGGGTGGCACAAATGCAACGTGTTTCCCCATCCATTCTACCAAATTTTTACAGAGTGGAGAATGAAGACCCTGATGAATTTTTATTTCAATTGGAGATAATTTGTAGAGGATATGATGTTCAAAATATGAAATTATTTTCTCTTACTTTGAAAGGAGAAGACTTTCGATGGTTCATGAGACTAGGTGGGAACTGCATTCAAACTTGGGAATACATGAAACATATATTCTTGAAAAGATACCAAGATTATTACAGGGTCAATGAGGATATCTTCGAAATAACACAGGAAGAAGAAGAAAATTTGGAAAGTTACGTCGAACGCTTTCAATACAACCTTCAAAGATCAAAACTAAAATAGTTGGGGAAAGACACCTTGAAAAGACTTTTACTCGAACGAATAAAAAATGAATATTTAGAAATATTAATTTTAATGGGGACAGGTGATTTATTTAAGTTACCATATGATGATGTTTGTGAATTATGTAGAAGATACTCAAGAGGAAAATTCAATACTGGTAAGAATATACCCTCTTCTCAGTTTTTGAAGGCTGCTACAAGAATTGGAGTTACAAGAGTTGAAACTGGTGATTTATTTAAAATACTTGAATCTGACATTATCATCTCTCTAAATTCACAAATGGATATTTTTCTTGTTTGGAAAAATGACGAAATTGAAGGATAATTTTTCCATCAGTGCCAAAAGAAACATCTCATGAAGCATTGTCCTTTGGATAGCCTTAGAATTTGTAGCATATGTACTTTGAATCATTCCCTGGGTAGTTTCTCTTCCTTACCCAGGATGGAAACAACATGCCAAGTAGATATGGAAGTTGCAATAAGTTCACCTTATGAAATGGAACCACAACTTTCATGGAAATCATGGCCTACATGTATGGTCCAGGGCTCCATCCCTCCATTCCCCTACTCTCATAATCAATCAGTGAATACTCTAACACCATGGAAAGTGTTGCGGAATCAGCTTAACCCCTACCAACCTTGTCAACAAAGATTTCATTTCTTATCTTATGATCATAGGAATACTCTCTCTTATGTTGCAACACAACCTAGTCCTCTATACCCTCCATAAGATTTTCAACAATATCATATTTACCCAGCATGATCAACCACACAAGCCAATCAACTACACCTTCCACAATCACCTTCTCAAAAACCCCCTTTATGCCCTACACACATTCATGTTCAATCCATTTCACATTATAACAACAATAAAACAGTACAATTTTCCTACAGTGATGAACTGCAACATTTACCCACCTTTCCTACCTCACCAACATCACTACAGGAAAGTCATTCAAGGTCTGGGGAGGTTATAGAAACTATGGAAGAAAAGGAAGCTTCTACTTGGACTTATCCAAAATAAGACAAGATCAACATGGAATAAATAAAATTTTATGAAGGACAAATATTAGAGCCTGAATATTCCTCATCACCAAACACGGCTTCTTTATGCATTCTAGATTTTGACGAAAGACCTCTTGACCTGAAAAATGAAGAAGAGAACCTAGAATACAAGGATTTTATTGAGATCTGGTTCCACGAGGTAACCTAGCTATAAAACCACTCTTTCCTTCAATGCTTCTTGCTTCTAAATCAAACAAGTCGGTTGGTTCTTCATATCCAGGTGATCAATGCAATAATTTTCTCGTATGTGGATAAAGGTATATTTTTAATCTTGTTTCAAACTTGGTTACATTGGAAGAATTCATATACTTGAATACAATTGTTTTCTTTCTTTATAAGTAGAATAGGATATTATGTAAATATATTTTTGTTTCTTCAAATAAATAAGAGTCATTTCTAACAAGTTGACTACATTTATATAGGGAATTCATTCTATGATTGGCTTATGGAATTTTCTCAATCAGGAAGACTCTTCTCCTTTCCCTAATTTTTATATATTTCATATGATTTTGTACATATGTTTTTGTTTTGAATAAATTTGAATCATCTAACAAGTGGATTTTGCAGATTGATTACAACAACCTTATCTCTATAATCAGCGAATGAAATATTATCTGAAAAAGGGAAGTGCTCGAAAGAAAAAAAATATAATTCATTTTAACTCTCTTTTTCGATTATTGTTGAAAATTGAAATTTTATAATGAAAAGTTAAATGTTCTTTATATCATTTATAACCACTTCTTCTATGATTCTTTTTGTTAATTTCATGTTCCTGCATAGGGTATTTGATTCAGACATTCAAATTTTTGGATTTATCATTAGAACAGTTGCTTAAGCCCTACTCTAATCATCACGTTTTTAAAAGTTTTATCTTACACCTATGGACTACTAGTTCATCCCAGACTCATTATCAAAACTTGTCTCTTAATCATTTTTTTGAGGTAACCCAAGAGTAAGTGAAATTTCTACTTGTGGGTAACATTACTACTCTTTTATGAAGAAGATAGACTGAGAATTCTAGGGACATATTTAGGTGATTCTCTTTTGACATGATCGGTGATACTAGTTATTATAAATAAAGTTACTAAAAAGGTTCACTCTAAAATTTGAATTATGTGTCTGGTAAACTTAACACACTCTAGTACCGACTAGATTCCACATACTAAAATCATTATACAAAGTAAACCTGTTGGGGTACTGAACAGGCTCGATGGCAGCGAGTCCATGCTAAGAAAAATATTAAACAAGGAATATCGATAAATGCAAGTAAACCCATCGGGGTACTAAACAGGATCACTGGAAGTAGGTCTATGCTTGCATGGTACCAATATAAACCTGATGGGGTACTGAACAGGCCTACTGGAAGTGAGGCAATATCGAGTAAAATATATTTGGTTAATGCATTACTCTACACATGGCTCATCTAAAAAAACCTAAGTACACAAATGCATGTCTAAACTAATTACTCATACTGTCACTGGAGAATGGTTGTAAGTTGAAATTGGACCCCGTCATCTAATTCAACCAATACCTAGGATATGGATACCTTAGAAATGGGACCCATAATCATAGAAATCCAACAAACTCTAGGGTGAACTTTATCTATATTCTTTGGATGAGAAGAGATCTTTAAAATGAGTCAAAGATGATCGGTTTTCCCTATGAAATTCACATCAATTACACTATTATTATTTATATGGTCTTCATAAGCATTGTTATTTTTTATGAATTTGCATGTATGCATCATCTCCATTGATTATTTTTTCTTTCTTACCAAAATAACAACATTTTAGAATTATTTGTTAAACTATTAATTGGAAATATTTGAATATCAATCAGTTTTTATTTGATGGCTTGAGGACAAGCCATATTTTTGGTTTGGGGGAGGGTTAGAACTGTCTTTAGTTCCTAATTATTTATAAAAAAATACAAATGATAGGTGTTTTCAGGAATAATGCAAGTAGCAGAAGATTGTTCTTATCCATAATGAATAAATAAGAGTGCAACTGAAGTTTCAAGAAAGCAGGTTTACATCATCCTTTTATGTGCTAGCAGCCCAGAAAAATTCATTGCATAACCAGCAGCACTCAGATACAAGAAAGTGCATTTTGTATAGAGGTTCCATATGAAGGATCAAAGGAAGGGTCGAATTTCGATCTAAATGGAGAGCCAAATGATGATCCGAATGAAACTGTAACATTGTAGCAACATGGTTAAATATGTCAAGGTGTTACTTTCTTTTAGTTTTAATTACGGGAAAGGAGTTTAATCAACTAAACCATACCTATGACTATTAGGTCTCATTCTTATGCTCATAAAACACTATGATTTCATTGGGACTCACCTTGACCTCATCCAACGAATCGTTTAAATCCATGTTGACATGATATGATTTCCAGGATATTTTCGACTATTATTAATGTTACCCTCTCATCAAGTCATATGCATAAATAATTAGGTCTTTTATCATTCTATTAATTAAATTCATTATGATTTTTAAATGTATTTTATAAATCCCATAATGAATAATTCATTCAACCTGTCAAAAGTTTACTTTGGACATGGTTGAATAATTCATAACCATACGAAATAATCATTAGGGCACATTATTCAAAGTATTGAACCATATCATAGCTGCTCAAGTGTGCAAAATCACGATCTCACGATCTTTCAGACGCCCAAACGGATCGAGTTTTAAACTCACAATCCTTACCCTATTTTTTACTTACCTTCTTCCTTGCGGAGCCATCCAGATCCCATTCCTTTGTATCCTCTACAACCCCCTACACTTATTCCTCTACTTAACAATGCCTAAATGCCACGAGCCTGAGAGTTATCAAGACTTGTTTCAGATTCTAGAGTTCCAAGCATGTTGGAATATCTTTCTTCGAGTAGGGTGGAACCCGTTTCTCCGCCTTCTACAGGGATATGATGAGCAAATTTCACTATTATTCAAAAAAGGGTTCGATGGTAAGGTGTCCAAGGTTGGCTACCTCACCTTTATAGTGACCGAAGAGTCCATTTTAGTGACTACCAATATTCCGAGGGAGGGTTCCCATTGACACAAACATATTTTCCTCCCTCAGCCATTCCATGATTTCTCTCTTAAGCCATATTATCAGCATGTTGTAGGTACAAAAGGGTTTCACAGAGAATGGGTCAAGCCAGAACACCTTAATCCTTTGGCCATTATCGTTTGCCTCATAACTTGTGAAGGTAATTTCACTGTGTTTAAAGCTTGTCATTTCCAATTATTGGCACATTTCATCAATAAACAGTTTCTTAATTTTTCATTCTATTTCCTTAAGATCTTGGAGAAGATGTCGAACCAGGTTAGCAAAAATATGATCAACCCTATGGGTAGTATGTACCAACATAGTCTTATCAAGCTCTTGATCATTCATCAGTTGAAGGAGAAAGGCCAAACCTAGGAAAAAATTGTATCTAAGTTATTGAACCCTCATCTAAATTCTTGAAAGCGTCCTCGGCACACCCATGACCATGAACCTAATCATACCCCTCACAAAGGAAATAAAAGCACTAAAATAGTGCATATTAATGAAGATACTTCAGGAGAAAGTCAGAATGGCCATTCACCCACTTATGTCGACCCTGTGACCACTGAATTTCCATCTTTTTTGCAAATCCCCATCAAGAATAGGAAGGCGAACCATGTTCAGACCACCATTCAGCCTATCCTTTAGTCCATTCATCCAGACAGTTCAATCACCCAGGTCGATGAACCCATTTCTAACTCACCCCTGCTTACACTAGATGGCATCTCAACCGAGTTTCTTAAAGCTGCTTCTCTTGAAATTTCTCCTGCATCTGCTCAAGGAATGGGACTTGAAGAACAAGTCCCTTCTATAGACCTTGAAGCACCATCTAGAAATTTGAGTCCTCCTCAATATTTTGAGTGTCCTGTAGAGCCATTTACTTTGAATCAGTAGATAGTAGACCAACTGACTTAATAATTAGCACAGTCAACAAACCAAAAGAAAAAATATGTCGAGATTATTGTTGATCTTCATCAGGAAAATAGGGATCTATGTCTTCAATTCAAGGCCATTGAATATCTCAATAAGGCCATAACCTCTTCACGTGACTCTCATCAAGAGAGGCACAACATTTTGAAGGAACAAGCCAGGAAGTTGAAATCCAAAATTACCTTTCCCTTTGCTAAGTTGAAGGCAATTGCTACCATAACTCGACCTTCTTCCTAACTTCCTCTTTGTTTTGCTTAGTGGCACCTGGCATCTCTCCGGTTTGGGGGAGTGTTGAGGCCCAATTTTGTTATCATTTTTTGTTATTAAACTACTCTTTTGGCATTACTTTTGTCATTTTTTGGGCATACTTCTTTCCATTCAGACCATCAATTAACCCATGTATGAATGTATTTGAATATCACACAAGTCTTGGTTAATTTTCATTATTTTATGGTTTTATTAACAATCATGTGACATTTTTAGACGTGCTTGGAATATAGACTTTGTTTTTTAGGATATGGTTTCCAAACGAATTCCCATCCAGATGCATGTTCATGTTGAAGATGCCCAGCTGCATTCAGAACATCATACATCCCTCCGTTCATACCCACGGACTCGTTGGTTGGAATATTTCAGGGAACTAAAAGAAAAAACAGTGACATGGATTCTATTGGTCATGCATCCCTCATGGTGTGTTATCCCTCATTCTATAATATTCAGGCTCCTGCTCACTTAGCTCAACATCACATCCTCTTCCAACATCAAAGGATATCAATGCACCAGCTGCTCGCGCGAGGAGAACCAACACCCATGGAATGAGGTAGACGGTCCGTGTGTTGTCATGAAACATTCTGCAGTTGTTTCCTTAGTATTTATGAATACCTATTATTAGAGCAGTTGACCACTGAAAGGGTCAACCTGCTCCCCTATTGTAAAACTATAAAAAGATGTCTCAGGATGAGAGTTAGCCTGCTAGTTGTAGGCATAGAAATTCTGTAAAAATCTGTTCCAAGTTTACTAAAATTATATTTTAGCTGTGGATGTATGTTTTCATCTTCTGTGGGTGATTGATTGACTTAGAGGAAAACCTTGATTGATGAGAAGGGACCCTCAACAACCATAGGTCTTCCATGTGTATATTTCTATTATTTCCTTCTGCAGATAAGTAGTTTGTGTTTTCAGTCTTTGTATCTAATTTGATTTTCCTATAGTTGATGTTGTTTTGTCTGTTGTAATGTATATTTTCTATTGTTAATATAATTTATGTTTTTCTGTTAATATAGTTTATATTTTCATAATTTAGAGTGACCAGTCATACATAGTTCCTTTCAGCCTTTCTTTCGGTTTGTTTTCTAGTTTTATATTTGCAATTAGCTAGTGCTAAATTAGTTTAATGTTTCAATCTTAGGTCATAGTTAGGTTCAACTCCGTTAATTCTTATGTAGTTGTAGATTAGCTTCACTTACCTTTTGGCTTGTTTTATTATACAATTGGAAATGATTTCTCTCCTTAGATGTAGATTAGCATAGTTTTTCTTCTCTTATTTCAATTGCTAAATAGCTTAGTTACTATGTTTTATGCACTATAGCCTCATATGCATAAGCCAGCTGGTGTCATGATCATTTAGGTTGCTTATTTCATAATTTACATTGTTTTTCTCCATCCAGGCTGTCTTTCTATACTTTCATTCGGACTTTAATATTTCCTGCTTTCTTTTTATGCTTGTTTAAAGTTCAGTTTTTCAAGTTTTCAAATTGAATTATTTTCTATAGTTAACCAATAGTCATATATATAATTAGGACCTTATTTAGAACCACACAAAGTATCCATTAAGCTCCATAACTATTCTTAGCTTTCATTTATTTTTTCCTTAGTTCTCTTTTTGAATTATGTTTCTTTTATCTCTGATTTCTTAATTTATTACTACTTTAGAACTTGTCAATTTCATTCCTAGTTTAATTTACTTCATTCTTATTTAGATTGATTTTATATTATCTTGTTAATTTCATTCTCTAAAAATGACATTAGTTCTTCATGGTTTGATCATCATTTCTAGTTCAAGCACAGGATATGTTCTCCTTATTTTGTAGTTGATGAAGATGTTTATAGGATAGGATTTGATTTAGAAATAAAATATTTTTTTATTAAGTTTTCTACTTGCTTCTAGATTACATTTTCCAAGTCATTTTCCATATTCTTAGATTTCCTTAAAACTTGTGTTGGTTAGTATACTTCATAGGATAGCATAATTATTTGCATGTTTCTGATTTTAGAATAGTCATTAGAAATACATGTTCTTGTTTTCTTGTTAATAGATTAGTTGTTAATTAGCATTCTATTTCAAATAATTAAAATATCATTTGCTCATGGATAAAGAATAGATTACAATGTTTAAAATTAGTTGTAATTGGTCACTTTTTATCTTGCATCTCTTTGTAGAGGTTAAACTAGATTTAATTCTATTTTGTTTCCTTGTTACATTTGAAAGTCATTTTGATACATTTACTCCAATTCCTATCACATTCGATACATGTCCCAAAAATCCTCAAGGAGAATGGAGTTAAGTAGATTAGTTTAAGTTCTGAGTATTCATTAATACATGAATAGTTTTATTGTCAAATTTCTTAATTTGTAATTTTGTTCCAGATAACATAGTTTCTTCTTTTTATATGGTTAGTTGTGAATTGAATCATTTCATTAATAGGTTTCTCAATTTTTTCATAATTATTACATGTTCCTAGATTAGATTCTAAATAATTGATTAGTAATCTCCATCTTTTATAAGAGTAGTTTCTTTTAATTAAATCATGTTTCTTAGATTTATATTTTCTTTCTATTTTGTAATTTCAGAATATAGTTTAACTTGATACTATTTCTGGTCTGTTGATTAGATTAGGTTTAATTAGTTCAGTAGTTGTATTTCTGAAGTTTAACTCGGTTTTTAATTTTGAAATATCTTTCGATTTTTTCATTATTAAATATTTTTAAGGTCTATGGAGCCGATATCTTAGGTACCCTTCTACCTCAGCATATACTTTTCCACAACTCTAAGATAACCAACCCTGGTCGATAATTAAATATTTGGTGATTCATTAAGACAATAAAACACCCAAAATTTGGATGGTCTAGAGACTTGAAATTTGAACCATAGGTGGTCAGATCAGGTCCAAAAATGTGGAAAAAAGTCCCATGAAGGCCAATCACATGGATGTGCAACCAATGAATGATATGCAATACACTAAAACAACATATACAAGTGATACAATATTGGAAACAATGCAATTGTGAGATTTTCAAATTGGAGAACTTGGGGGTTGTAGGGTCTTTTGGGGATCAAATGGTTGGGGAAATGAGTTTATTTTTTTCATAACATATATATCAGCATAGATATCACCTTCATAATATGAATATAAAGGATTTGAATGGTGTGGGAAACAAATTTCAAAAGATAAGTCGAAAACTAGTGAAAAATGACTAGTATTTGGAGGAAACATTGGTGAACTGTTTGAGGTTTCTTCCAAGGAAGGGATGGATATTTCAGAATATCATATATCATAATGTAAATAATAAACATATACATGAGATAGAGGCTTGAATATAGAACACAAATCATACAACCGCTTATCATCTTCTTGTTCCAAAGAGAGCTTGTCTTCTTCTCTTCTTGCAAAATCTAGAACATCAATATTATTTTCTTCAAGAAAATTGGTCGTGATGTCCAAATTATTTTTTAAATGATATTTTTCATGATGAGAACCTATGCAATAACCACACTTGGGCTTCTCTCTCTTTCTCTTCATCCTATTGGCTTTTGGATCCTCATCAGTAGAACTTGAGATTTTTACATATGAATACTTCTTCTCCTTCACTCATTGCTGCTTTGAATCCTTAGAGATTTATTCTTGCCTTTATCTTGATTTGAAACACCTACAGAAATGGCTTGATTATTGGTGGATTTGATGGTACCTATTTTAACTAACTTGTCGTGTTCATGAGGCAAATACTCCATGAAGTATTCCAGGGTAGGCATTCTCCAATTTCGAATTGTTAGCTTTCCTAAGTGGAATGTCGAAGCCAACATAGAATATTCAAGCCCTAGCTTTGAAAGAATGGAAAATATCATTTTCTCCTCCTTCTTTTCAGTGCCACATTTTTTCATCTAGAGTACCAAGGATTTGAAATTGGTGAAGAAATCATGGATCATCTCAAAGTGAGTTTGGATCAATGTGATCAACTCATTTTTGAGTTGGTGTCCTCTCATCTCATCAGTCTTTTGAAATAGTGACTCAAGCTTGAGACACACTTCGTTGAGTGTTTTCACACTTGTATTTTTCCATAGCAGAGTTGGGCTCATTCTTAGTCCCCATGGCTACTCTGTAGAGTCATTTATACCTTAGTTGGATCACCATTTTGGAATTCTATTAAATATAATTGAATTGGGTAATAAATACATGATTTTTATCCATTTATTCTTGCACACTGAGTGACGAAGACACTGGAATTACCTGCAATGCAAACACTCAATTTTTTCGGGAGGAGTCCCTAGATTGCAACTCAAACTATCTGAATTTGAATTAAATATCCAAAGAGATATGGAACCATCTGAAAATATGAATCATGGAAATATTTAGGAGCTAAGGGAATCCTCACAACTCAATAATTTCACAAACTATGCAGAAAAACAATGAAAAGAGAAAAAATAACATATGGGAATAGTGCCAATAACCGAAGTTTATATTTCTGTACAACTTGTAAATATGTATGAAACATGTTTATACTAAAACTAGAGAAAACTGTTATCCTTAAGAGTAAAATTGGTGGCATACATGTGCTAGGCTTAGATTGGACCTCAAACCCCCCCTTGTTTAACCAACGAGCTCCCAAACCACCTCAAATGGTCCCGAATGGCCATGTGAACATGGGTGAAGAATTATAGGACATAAATGAGGGTAGGATAGGTGTGTTGGAGTGCATGGGTGAGTGGGAGTGGCTCTAGGAAACATTTAATGGTCCAAAAGAGAAAACAACACTCAAATACAATGCATGGGTGACTTTGGTCAAACCAATTCCCTATTTTATGGAATGAGAGAACCCCAAAGAATGAAATGTCATAAATGAGGGTTCATGAGTCTCCTAAATGATCAAATGTGGGTCCTTGGGTGTATTAATGAGTCCAAAATCCCCAAATACATTTCTATACCAACATAACCAAGGTTTGGACCATATAACATAAGTGGAAAACAAATGAAAGTGTTACCTAGGTGGTATATGGCCATGATACTAGGTGGTATGATTATCTAACATTTTTGCAAAGGAAATATGAGATTTTCCTTAGGAAAGGAATGTACAGAATTGATCTGGTGTGTAGGTTTGGTATGATGGATTGTAAATCCTTTTCTACACCAATGGTTTCTAATTTGAAGAAACTACATGAGTCAAATTATGGATTGGATCTAGTGGATCCTACCATGTATAGACAACTCATTGGTTCCTTAGTGTATTTGATACATAGTATACCAAACATATGTTATTTAGTGAGTATCTTGAGTCAATTGATGTTTGAGAAAAGACATAAATATTGACTTGTTTCCAAGCATGTGCTTAAATACATTCGAGTTACTTTTTCTTATTGAATCATATATGCCTCCAATGGAGGAGTGATACTATTTGGTTATTCTGAATTTGATTAGGGTTATAGTATTGTGGAAAAAAAGAGTACATCCATATTTTTTTTATCTTGGGATCATCTATGATCTCTTGGTCTAGCAAGAAGTAGGTATATGTAGCCCAGAGTACTACAAAAGCAGAGTATATTGCAGCTAGTACCACCTACCAAGAAGATGTATCTCTTAGGAAGATACTTGATGGGTTGTTCAATGATAATATTGAGAACACTGTAATTCACTCTAATAATCAAAGCTGCATTAAGGTCTCAGAAAACGTTGTGTTTCATGACAAGTCGAAGCACATTGAAATGAAATACCACTACATCAGAGACATGGTCGAGAGAGGCGTTGTAAGAATTCAATACATTTCTACTGGTGAGTAGATAATATATATGTTGAATAATCCTTTCTCCTTGATGAAGTATAGTTACTACTGAGATAATCCTGGTATGGCATAGCATGCCTTCCTCGCTAAGATGGAGAGTTAAAGTTGTAGCATCATGAGTCATTCTCCAATACAATATTGTGTGCCAATACTAGGCCTCATGTGTCAAGGTAGTGCCTTAAGGAGCCTGAGTTGGACTAATGAAACTTAGAGTATATTTTTCAGTTAGACTCAAGGATGACTAAGCCTTATGTGTAAAGATTAAAACCCATGTGTTGAGGGAATTACTTTGTATTTCAAAGTGATGATGTTGTATAGTCTTTATTTTCAAGGCTAAGATCTTGTGTATCAAGATAGATCCTCATGTGTTGAGGTAGTGCCTCATGTGGTCAGGTGATGCTTTGCATGTCAAAACATGAATGGTGTGTGATGTAATACTAACCATGGTCTTAGAGATGGATGAGCTATTTATTAAAGAAAATTAACTATGAACAATATTCTATTTTTTATTATTATTGTTATTACCCCTTTTAGAGATGTTGTTCCTTCGACTAGGGAATCCATTGATGTATTTGGTCATGTAAAATATTGAGGTAAAACCTCTATTGTAACATGAGTCAGTAGTACACACAAAATTATTATTAAAATGTATTTGTGAGTCTTCCAAGCAAAGTCGGCCCTGGAAGAAAGAAGAAGCTGTCCCATTTGGGTGATTAGGCCTCTTAGCTTATTAGTATAAATAGGAGAGGTGCTTCCCCTCATTTGTACAAGTAGAAAACTCAAGCAGTTGCACTAGAGAAAGAACAGATAGTCCATATGGATGAGAGTAAGCGGTCTAGTCTTATTCTTTGGTTCTTACACTATACTTGGTTGAATTATATATAGAGGAAGTTTTGTTGGGTTTTTTCCCCATGAGGGTTTCCTAGGGAAAATATTTGTGTTCTCTTTTCTTCTATTGTGCTTGTTATTCTTTCATAGATCATTTTTATTTTTCTATAAAAACTTTTAAAATATTAACATGGTATTATAGCTAACTTGTAAGAAGACATTATGCAGTAGTTTATCTTGCAATTCGACAAGCTAGGGTTTACTATTCCAGATACCTCCCTCAATAGATCAACTAGAAAATAAGGTTCATTCAAATCTCCCTAGGAGGGTGCTTCTTTCTGTTCGAAGAAGTTTTCTATTCTAAGGATTTTCACCTTTAGACCTACCACTACTATTGGGAGAAACTAGGGAATCAAAATTTTCAAGGTTGTATCCTCATATTTTAGAAAGGAAAGATACAATCTAACTTTCCTTATGGAGGAACATATTTCCTTCCAATCATCTATACAAGTGATTCTAGTTGGAAAATTAGGGGTTTTTAGAAAAACCCTAAGTCATCCTAAAGCAGAATCCAAAAGAAGTCATCATACTGGTAAGTTTTATTCCCTATATTTCCATTTAAAGTTCTCATTCATTAAATATGACAAACAGTTCCAAGCTTGATGAAGATATTGAGGGATTAGATAACTTCATAGCATAAAAGTACATAATCATGCTCATCCTTTAAGAACGTGACCTAGATGGCTTTATCAAAGAGGAGGTCAAGGAACCAGAGGGAGAAGAGGCAAAGGCCAAACACAAAAAGTATATGATCGAAGTAAAATATATCATAGCTAATTAAATCAAGAATTAGTTGATCTCCTAGGTATCTTCAAATAATACTCCAAAAGAAATGTTTGATGCACCAACTAATATGATTGAAGGTAAAAACATCAACAAAAGAGTGAACTTGAGAAACCAAATCAAGTGTGTGAAGATACAGAATACATAGACCATACAATCATATTTCTCAAGAGTATCTCAGATCAAAGAATAGTTAGAAGCCATTGGTGATATGGTTGAATACTAATAAGTGGTTATGACCACCCTGAATGATCTTCCTAGAGAATGGGATTCCTTCATTAGAGTAATATGTGCTAGAAGAATGTTAAGAAAGATTAGAAAGCTATGGGAAGAATGTGTGCAAGAATAAGGATAATAAATAGAAAAGAGAAGCTAAATGATAATCAAGATCAAGCTCTAGATACACACACCAATAATGGAATAATCAAAAGGAAGAGTCAAGGTTCATCTCTCATAAGATCACCTGACTTCAAGAAGAATAATACTAGAAGGGATTTTTTCATCCTTTCAATGTTACTCATGTCATAATATGTGACACATTTATATACATTTACCTCTTAAGAAAGATCAGTTCAAGAAGAATAAGTGAAAGTACCATGCCCATGCCACTGAAGAAAATGAATCGAACAAGGAAAGGACCATAGGGAATGTAGACTCTAGTGAAAAGTATGTCCTAATTTCATCTCTCATAGGTTCAATTACTCATGGAAGTGACACTTGGCTCATAAACAATGGTGCTTCCAAACTTATCATTGGACATAAGTATCCACTCTCTTGTCTTACCCAAAAATACTATTCACATCAGGTACAACTTGGAGATGATTATCAGTAACCCATCAAAGGAATGGGATAATCATCTTACAAATTAAGAACCAGAAAGTTCATGAAGATGAAATAAGTATTATATGTGCCATTCTTAAATAAGAATCTTCTTTCCATCTTAGCTCTAGAAAAGAAAGGGTTTAGAGTTTCCTTTGTAGATGGTGAATTCCTTATGTGTCTAAAAGGGAAAACAATAGATGATTCTACTATAACTGGTGTTGAAGAAGGAGGACTATACAAATTGAAAGGACACACAAATTCAACCCTTACATCCAGCACCATCAGTCCATGTGAACTATGTCATAGATGACTTGCTCATGTACACTAAAAAGCATTTCCAATTGCAAGAAAGGTTGTCATAGGTTTGCCAAATATCCATATCAATCATGAAGGAGTATGTAAAGGATGTTCTCAAGGAAAGAATTCCAAGAATCCATTCCCAAGTAATAACAACAAAGAAAAAGGGGTCTTGGACATTGTACACTCAGATGTGTGTGTATTGATGTTAACCACTTTCTTAAGAAGGTATGTATATTATGTCACATTTATTTATCATTACTCTTGTAGGACTTGGATATAATTCTTAAAAGGAAAATACGATAGTATTTGGAAAATTCAAGGAATTTAAGGCTCATGTGGAAAATCTATATGAAAATAAGATCAAGACCTTAAGATCAGATAATGGAGGAGAATTCACTTCAAATGAATTCAAGGACTTCTGTAATGAAGTTGGGATTAAGAGGGAGCTTATCACAACATATAATCCACAATAAAATGGAGTAGAAGAAAGGAAGAATATATCCATCGTGGAAGCAGTCAAAGAAATGACACATGATCAAAATATTCCTATGCACTTATGGACTAAAGTAGAAAGAACCACAGTCTATGTCTAGAATAGAATATCTCACAATGCTCTTGGAAACAAAACTTTAGAAGAAATGTTTAGTGGTGAAAATCCTAAAGTAAGCCATGTAAGGTTTGGCATTACACCAAAACCTACAGATGTTGATGTACATATGAAACCAAGCACAAGGACCTATAATTAGGAGTGTCTACTAGTCCACATTTTTATATTCCCATAGGTACGATGGTTATACCATGAGGTTGTATCGATACTCCAACATCCCCCCTCCGATGTTGTAACGTCCCTGACCCTTCAACCAGGAAAGAGGACGCTACTAAACACCAGACATCTGGGCAACTGGCCCCATGGAGTTTTACATAACTAAAAACTGATAACTAAAATGCTTTGATGCAAAACATGCAGACATGCATAATTATTAAGCATACAGTGGAAGCAAAACCATACATTCAGGCATTCAACAAGTTCATCATAATTCATTAGACATCAATATAAATGCAAAGATGGAATAGTCAAGATTACTTATCTTATGCAGTATTCGTTCCGCAACCAGCTACGTCGTTGCAACATTCCACCCAACCATAGGCCAGTGTGCTCCTTAATCTCTCAAGAAAACTACCAACCCCAAGCTAGGCATGATTTCCAAAGGAATAAGGAACGAGCAGGCTTACCCATAGCCAAGAATACAGAAATTAGCAAGTCAACATAGTTGGGTTTATCAAGCCATCAACAAATCAGCCAAGCCAACATAGTCCGAAGACCAACCACTGCACACACGCATCAAAACAAGTGGTTCACAGCTCAGGTGGGGAAATACGATTCTTGAGTTGTTCTTGGCCCTATCATGGCCAAAACATCTCAATAATAGCCACAACAAACCCAAAATTAAAAAGAACCCACATCAAACCACAAATCATGGGGAAAATAGTAGCCCCAATCTCAACATTGAAACAATGGAAATACATAGCCCGAAATAGAAGAGGTGATCAAAATTTCAGCCTGGGCAGGGAAAACATATACTTGGACCACAAAATCGGTATGGATACACACCCCCACAGCAGAAGTTGTGAATGGCCCCTTCACAGGGAAAATTGTGGATGGCAGAAAACGGCTCCCCAACTTGCTGCGTGAGGAAATAATGAAGAATCCCAACCTGTGCATGAGGAAAATAATGTAGAATACCAGCCTGTGCGTGAGAAGAATAATGCAGAATCCGAGCCTGTGCATGAGAAGAAGGGAGCGACCATCTCTGTGTTTGGATGGAAAGAAAAAAAATGGAGGAATGGGAGAATGGAATTGTTTGCCTCCTTTCCCACATGAAGTGAGAGTCCACTGGTGGAGTGTGCATGTGGGCAAGGGCTGATAGTCCTGCCACACACCACTTCCCAGCAATAACTATCCCAACTAATCAACAGAAGTTTTAATGTGGTAGTTGACTAATGAGACAAGGAAAGGTGAATGAGTCAAAAGGGTGGGTGACAACTAAATGGGTTTAATAGCTGACACATGGATTTTCCCCATTGGCCCAATGTTTAATAATTCCCCCTCCTTATCCTTAGGAAACTCATGCCCTTTTCATCATGGTTGCATTGACGTATCTGGTTGGGTTCATTTTAATTAAATTGCATATTTACATGATGCCAAAACTATAAGGTGCTATATAGCACGATATACCATCGGCAACGATCCCAATCACCGAAACATAACACAACCAAATCAATGGTGGGGATTTTCCCTTTAGCTCCACACCACGATTAATTACAATATTTACATCATGTACCTTTTAATGCAAATGGGATCAAAACTGGGGTGTTACATTCCCCTCCCCCTTTGAGTAACACCGTCCTCAGTGTTCCAATACTTAGGAATACATATACAACTTATACATCCCAAAATTTCCAAAATTTTGCAGATCTATCCTACGTTCAATTATTTACTTTGGAATTTTAGGACCAAGCCCCTTGGCTTCTACAAGCTTCTCCTGTTGGTTCTCATCTTTCGGCTCATCCCCAAATCTAGGAACTTTGTGGCCTCTTTATGTTCCCCTGTTGGGCAGTCCCGGCGTAAATGATGTCCTCCGCATTTCCAACATTTAACTAGCTACTTCATCTTTACTTGCTCAATTTGCTTTGAGTCTTCATGCCTGGAACGTTTCTTAACGGAACGATTAGATGAATGCCCCATCATTGATCCACTTTCCTTCCCCTTGCGGATTTCTCCTAGAAGGCTTTTTACCTCCTTTTGCAAACCAATAGATTCCTGCAAAATATGGTTGTTCATCTCATTCTGCCTTTTCTGTATCTTGAGAAGATCTCCAAGATTCTCTTGGGTCCTGGCAATCGTGTGAAGGAGACTTCCAGCCAAGTCCAACAATTTTTGGTCTACTGCCATGATCAATGTGCACCACTGGATTTCACCTTTCTCACCTATGAAATGAATCATTGAAATTCTGTTAGACCAAGCATAATATAGGCATTAAATATCAGTCAATTAATTGCCCAATTGGCATGACATTCCATGTCTTATCAAGGAGACTTTCATACTTTTCATGCCTTCCCAACAGGCACATGAGCTCATTCATGTCCATTCTTGGGTAGGGAATTATCTATTCCAGCATTCACAATTTATTTTAAGCAAATAAACACATTCTATTTTAAACCATTCATGCACTCAACAATCTTCTGTTTTCATAAATGCATAAGCATATGTGTATATATATATATATATATATAATCAAAAAAGGAAATAGAGAGAACATCAAGAGTTTTTCCCTTCTTTGTCTTGTTCCATTCTAGAACCCACACCACCACTATGGTTTTCATGCTCTTAGCCTCTTTCACTTCACCATGAATGCTGGACCAACCCTTCTTTGTCATGACACTTAGTGTCTATGGTTTAATCCAGACCTCTCAACCATGGAGTCTCTCCACATGGTTTGTCTACAAATATTGGCTGCTAGGACCTTCACAGTCCCACTAGCACCTTCTTCATTATTGCTCATTTTGAGCTCTTTAGGATAGTCACATGTCCACATGCATCCCTAGGATGCTTTCATAGTCCTCGCTTCCAGCGATACCTATATTCAAACATTGAATAAATTCACATGTTTAGTTTATTCTCATCATATTTTTATTTTCCTCTGAACAAGAGCTTAGAATATCATAACCAAATCCTATACACATCTATATTTGAAATCAAGAAGCTGCAAAGAATCCAACACTTACCTATATTGTGTGTTTCCTCTCTGGTCCCCAGGATCCTGCTTCGCTTTGCAAGCCTTGGGATCACCTATGGACTTGGATGTTAGGCCAGCATGTAGGCTGCTCCTCAACACCAAATAATTAATGTCTAGCCAGTACACCTTCGCGCTGAATAAGCTTGGAACTTTACCATGACCATTTCCAGGTCAAGGATCTACTGTGGATCCCTAGGCATATAACAGCCCTATTTCAGCAACACCTTCACAACACCTCATTACATCCCCACATATACCAACAATAATACATACACTTATATCAACAACAATAGATACACGTATATCAACAACAATACATGCACTTATATCAACAACGCACTTATATCAACAACACACTTATATCAACCATAAATGACTAATTCCAAGTCCAGGATCTACTATGGATCCCTAGGCATATAACAGCCCTATTTCGGCGACATACTCACCACATCCTTTTATACATATCAAGCACAGTCAATCCAACCTACAGTTGGGTTTATCAGACCATCCATCCAATCCAATACACAATTGGGTTTATCAAGCTGCAGGAAATCAAGTCAACACTGTAACAACCGTTTACCCTTTTCTCTCTAGTGTGCAACACCCAACTGCATCTATTTATCATGTCAACACGAGCAATATAAGCAAACTCATTAGTGTTTCTCTAAAACTGTAATCATATTTCATATCATTCACTATCAAGTATTGAGACACCAGGAGTGCGTCCACTCCCTAGGGTGTAGTCAATATTGAAAAACCTTTCATGACTCGACATCAGAAAAGTGTGCACCCTTTCCCGATGTGTGCCATGTAGGCCCTACTCATACTCAAGCAATCGGTCGTAATCGAAATAAAATCAAAACATGTTCTGCATATTGAATTTAACAATTTGACATGCGTATTCTTAGCTAGGGTCACAGAACACTTATCCATTTGCAGATACAGTATTCCTTCGTTAATGAGGAATGGAGGCTCCCTTCTATGAGTTGATAGTCCCTCGGTTTGCCATCCCAACTCCTTTTCACATTTCATATTCACACATGTCTTACCAACATAACCCATACCATCTCACTCATGTTGCTTACCAACATGTAGTGCAGATGAGACATTTCCAAGATGTCCAATGGAGTTTCACTCGAAACCCATTTCCAAGATAGGGGAAAACCTCCGCATAAATTTTGGCTCCTTCAGGCCATCACGCATGGTATTTATACAATGTGTACCCCTATAACATTCATCAAGTAGCCAAAAAATCAATCATTACCTGATAATACAATCCAAATTGGTCGTTCCATAACCAAGCAATGACATTAGTAATTAAATTCAATAAGAATTTGCAACTCTGTCTACTACAGAAATTGATTTGCTTAGCAATGAGGTGATCCTCATTTGTGGCTCTCTCATAAGTAGCACTACTATTCCCATTATAATTTTATGCTTACTATCATAACATGAATACCCACTTACAATGCATCCTCCTGACACAATTCTATGCAAGCCAATAGTGATTAGTAGTTGTCAGCAATTTCTCAAATCCGAAATTCACAAATTCAAATTTGACAACTCATTATGCATACAAACTAGATTCATAGCCATGAGACTCTTCTCATGAGGTTTGGCTCTTTCACATGGTATATTTTGGCCTTTGTCATGGTCTTACTCACATTGCCATGCCCCAAGCAATCTACCTGAAACCTGAACTTCAATCAGCCAAACACTTGGTAAGTCTTGATGCATATAACTTTTTCCATTGCTGCAACAATCACTGAAGCATTTTCAGAATTATAAAATTCAAATACTTCCAGCTGTTAGCATATCAATATTACCAAAACCCATTTACTTCACACAATCATTATCCTACTTTAAATTACAGGGTATAGTCACATCATTTATGCAATTTAAATGAAAAGTTTAGATACTCCTTACTTCACAAGAATATCATTTGTACCACCTTGCCCTTCCATAGAGCATTTCCTGCAGCCAATTGATCATGACTACCCTCTTTATGCACTTACTATCCTATATTCATGATAGCTCTTGAAATGGTTCCAGAATTGTCATCAATTCATCATTTCAGCCATTAGTTATTCATAATAACTCATGCACTATCTCTATGCATTCATGAATTGCATCACAACATTTGCACCCATATTTATTTATGCATATTTACAACATTTACTAAAACTTTTCATATGCATTCATTCAATGTATAACTACAAGATTTATAAAATCCCTTGATGCATATTCACTCAATGCTACCTTGTATTGATTCAAGAATACTATGCATTCAAACGTACCATGGCCTAACCATGACTACCTCATATAGGATGCATTGCTATAATCACGACCACCAGTCCTCACTTGTTTTGGTTACTAAGTTCATATCAACATTCGCAGGGCAAGATATATTTCTATATGAATGTAGTATAAATTTTTAAATAACCACCTGGTGTGAGACCTATTGCCTTTACTACTCCATGTAATTGTCATAATTAACCCATTACCTGCATGGATCCTACTTACACCCTCGACATTACCAGTTTAGTCGGTATCTTGCAGGAGATTGCAGAATTTGCTCACCAACTTTTGATTATGGACTTGTTGCCTCATCCCTTCCCTAGAGGGTTGCTAGTCACATTTGTCAGCATCAGCAACATATTCAGCCAGGTCCATGTTATCGTTGGTTTTTCCACTACTGCCAACACCAATGCAATGAATATCATTAATAGCTCATTATAAATGTATAATTCTCACTATTCTTACCAATATGTAATATCTTATGCATGTAAGGCATATCCTCATACATTTTAGGTATAAAACTTAGGAAATGTAGTTATAATCAGCAAGATAGGGTTTAAGGAAAACTTCCCTTTTCAAGTCCCACATCCTCGCATGGAAATCCTCTTCCACACAGTAGCTTGTTTGACTTCATGGTCTTGCTACTTCTAGGCATGCAATTCTTGGATTTGTCCATATTGACAGTAGCACATTTATTTCTCAAACAATCGCTAGTACTTTTCTGCTTCTCATTCAAACTCTGGTGGTTCTCCACTGTTCTTTGTTGGATACGCTTTCCAACGCCTATCTCCATGCTCCATTCTGACTTTGGGTGTGGAAATCACACTACTTCCAAAATGACGATTTTCACCAAATCTATGCATTTTTACACACAACTATATTTTGGTTGCCAACTTCAGCCACCTGTAGGAGCAAGTCTAGGAAGATTCTGGAAAACATTTCTATCGGGAAAGTTAGTGCATACAATTAGAAACACTCGGTAACTTGTGGATCTCATTTCCGATGCATCATTCATCTTTTATGAATTCTAGGTTTGACTAATTTCCCCAAAACATAGAATTTTCTTTTCACAAGAACGACTGTCTCAAGGGATGATGAGAGTCAAGGGGGCTTGCCCCCTTATGGCTTCCCTGTGCCACTGCACGGTGGGTCGAGGGCAGCGCCCTTGGTTTTTTTTTTTTTTTTGGTAAATCTTTGACTTTCACGCAATCTGGTGCATAAGATCGCTTCAATTTTTCTCCTTTTCAGCCCTGAAAATCCCACTAAAAAATTGCTGAAATATGTTGAGAAATCCCACTTGAAAACTCAAATTTTTCGTTTGTTAAATTGGGTCTCTTCCCAACTAATCTTCCAATGTATCGGGTCCTTAGTTGACTAAGCTTCTGAAACTTCAGCGGTCTGATATTCATCTTTCATCCGACGCTCATCGGTGGTCCAATCAACTAAATTTTTCGACATTTCAGGCCGATCCTCCTCTGGCTTTCGACATATCGGTGGGTCGATCCTCTAATTTTCTCCAACGTTTCGGCGGTCCAATCCTCTAAATTTTTTCGACGTTTTCTGTACTTAGAAAAATTCTTGAAAATTTTTCTTCTTCTTTTCGCCGCCGCATTGGCTGCTCGATAGTCTAAATTTCTCCGACGTTTCGACAGTCTTCAGGAGATCCCTGCCGACACTTTAGCTTCGTCGACCTTTTCTCTGCCAACAGCATTGGAAGTCCTTCCATCTAAATGTGTCGATGTTTTGGCAGTCTTCAGCTGAATCCTTCCAATGATCTCAACACTTAGAATTTTTTTTGAATTTTCACCCGCGTCGGCTCAATCATGTACTGTATACCGCCGCCATTGCGGCTCAAACCTACCAACCCAGCCGACGTATCAGCACCTTCATCATCTTTCTTCCGTCGTCGTTGCGGCACCTTCATGCCTTTCCATCCGCTTCGTCGGCTCAGACTTCCTCTATCTCTCGCTACTGTCGGGGTCTGTATCATAAGGTCTTCCAACTAAGTCTTCTGACGATCCGACGGTCTTGACACTTATAAAATTTTCTTGAAAATTCCTTCCGACCGTCTCTCGTCAGGTGAACTTCCACCTAGGCTATCCAATGCATTGGAGGAGCTTTCGGCTAAGTCCTCCGACGTATTGGGTGGGCTTCAGCCTAAGCCGTCCAATGATTTCAGACTTAGCAAAATTTCTGAAATTTTCCTGTCATCTTCTCTGATTTCTCATTTCTCTTCTGCTGGGCAGAGGGAAACCTACCTCTGTCACTGATTCTCATGGCCCATGGAGGCCCATGCTTCAACATGAGCTCTGATACTAATCTGTAATGTCCCTGACCCTCCGACCGGGTAAGAGGATGCTACTAAACACCAGACATCCGAGAAACTGGCCCCATGGAGTTTTACATAACTAAAAACTGACAACTAAAATTCTTTGATGCAAAACATGTAGAGATGCATAATTATTAAGCATACAACAGAAGCAAAACCATACATTAAAGCATTCAACAAGTTCATCATAATTCATTAGACATCAATATAACTGCAGAGATGGAATAGTCAAGATTACTTATCTTATGCAGTATTTGTCATGCAACTAGCTACGTCGTTGCAACGTTCCACCCAACCATAGGCCAGTGTGCTCCTTAATCTCTCAGTAACACTGCCACCCCCGAGTTGGGCATGATTTCCAAAGGAATAAGGAACGAGCAGGCTTACCCACAGCCAAGAATACACAAATCAGCAAGTCAACATAGTTGGGTTTATTAGGCCATCAACAAATCAGCCAAGCCAACATAGTAAGAAGACCAACCACTGCATACACGCAGCAAAACAAGCGGTTCACAGCTCAGGCGGGGAAATCCGATTCCTGAGTTTTTCTTGGCCCTATCATGGCCAAAACGTCTCAATAATAGCCACAGCAAACCCAAAACAAAAAAGAACCCACATCAAACCACAAATTGTGGTGAAAACAATAGCCCCAATCTCAACATTGAAACAATGGAAATACACAGCCCGAAATAGAAGAGGTGATCAGAATTTTAGCCTGGGCAGGGGAAACATATACTCAGACCACAAAATCGGTATGGAAACACACCCCCGTAGCAAAAATTGTGAATGGCCCCTTTACAGGGAAAATCGTGGATGGCAGAAAATGGCTTCCCAACTTGCTGCGTAAGGAAATAATGAAGAATCCCAGCCTATACGTGAGGATAATGCAGAATCCCAGCCTGTGAGTGAGAAGAATAATGCATAATCCCAGCCTGTGTGTGAGAAGAAGGGAGCGACCATCTTTGCATTTGGATGGAAAGAAAAAAATGGAGGAATGAGAGAATGGAATTGTTTTCCTCCTTGCCCACGTGAAGTGACAGTCCGCTAGTGGAGTGTGCATGTGGGCAAGGGCTGACAGTCCTACCACACACCACTGCCCAGCAATAACTATCCCAACTAATCAATAGAAGTTTTAATGTGGTAGATGACTGATGAGACAAGGAAAGGTGAATGAGTCAAAAGAGTGGGTGACAACTAAATGGGTTTAGCAGCTGACACATGGCTTTTCCCCATTGGCCCAATGTTTAATAATTCCCCCTCCTTATCCTTAGGAAACTCATGCCCTTTTCATCATGGTTGCATTGACATAGCTGGTTGGGTTCATTTTAATTAAAGTGCATATTTTCATGATTCCAAAAGTATAAGGTGCTATATAGCACGATATATGGTGGGGATTTTCCCTTTAGCTCCACACCACGATTAATTACAATATTTACATCATGTACCTTTTAATGCAAATGCGGTCAAAAACGGGGTGTTACAAATGTACATCAGTGGAATTGAACCTGAGACCTCATATATGATACCATGTAAGGTTTTTCATTACACCAAAACCTGCATATGTTGATGAACATATTAAACCAAACACAATTCCCTATCATTAGGAGTGTTTTTTAGTCCAAATTTTTATATTTCCAAAGGTGCGGCAGTTACACCATGAGGTTGTATTGATACTCCAACAAGCCAGTTGAAGACATTCGGTTGTCCTATATACTTACATGTTCCAAAGGAGAAAAGATTGAAGTTGGACCCTTTAGGAAAGAAGGGAATATTTCTTGGATATAATGAACAGTCAAAAGATTATAGAATCTATATTCAAGGATTCTTCTAGATTGAGATCAGTAGAGATGTCACATTTAATAAAGATGCAGCCTTCACGAAATCCAGAAATATCTTTGCAGATGAAGATCATGAAGAAGAAGAGAAGGATCCTAGAACCACAGAAGATACTAGACCAATAGTTAGAGATACTGAAGAAGATCATGACCTAACAGAAGCTCAAGGACTCATGGAAACACCTCAGAAGATAATAGCTTCTTAGGCTCATGATGTAATCAAACAAGCAAAAATATATGGTACACTAGAAGGAATCAAGAGACAAAGAATCTATTCAAACTATGTGGCACTAATGAGAAATCTTGTTGATGAAGAACCCACATGTTTTGAATAATCTTTGAAGAACGAGGAATGGATGCAAGCCATGATTGAAGAATACCAGTAAATAATAAAGAATGATGTTTGGGATGGTGTGCCAAAACCAAAGAACAAGTTAGTAGTTTCTTTAAAATGTATTTTCAATACAAAGCATTCAGCATATGGAAATATTGAAAAGTTTAACGCAAGATTTGTCGCACGAGGATTTTCACAAAAGGAAGGAATTTATTATGAATAAAATTTTGCACCAATAGCAAGATATACCTCTATCATAACTATCCTTTCCTTGGCATCCAAGATGAAATGGAATCTACATCAAATGGATGTAAAAAAAGATTTCCTAAATAGAGTCATAGAAGAAGAATTATATATTAAACAACCAGCGGGATTTGAAACTGATGACAAGGAAACACATATACGCAGATTAAAGAAAGGTCTGCATGGGTTAAAACAAGCACCCAAAGCATGGTATGGAAGAATTGATGGATTCCTAATGAATTTGGGATTTACCAAAACTAAAGATGATTCCAACCTTTACTATAAGGTTGAAGATGATGGGATCGTGATATTACTATTGTATGTAGATGGCCTATTTTTGACAGGGAAGGATAAGCTCATCAGTGAATGTAAGAATAAACTTGCAACAGAATTTGAGATGAAAGACCTTGGCACAATGAAATATTTCCTAGGTCTTGAAGTATGGCAGTTTACTGGTGATATTTTCCTAAACCAAGGAAAACACATAGTAGATATTTTGAAGATATTTGAGATGTTATATTGCAAAGTAATCAATACTTCGATGGTGGAAAACTTGTAGCTACTGAATGATCATTCTTCACAAAGAGTAGATGTCACATTATACAAACATATTATTGGCTCATTGATGTATTTGACAAATACAAGACCAGATATATGTTGTGTTGTGAACACCTTGAGTCAGTTTATTGTGGATCCCATGCATGTTCATTTAGTTGCAGCAAAACATGTGATGAGGTACCTAAAAGGTACATTGGATTATGTACTCAGATATATAGCTGAAGGTGAGTTCAAATTGTGTGGCTATACTTATTCGTATTGGGGAGGAAGTGCTTAATATAGAAATATCACTTCAGAATGTTGTTCCAGTTTTGGATCAGGTGTGATCTCATGGATTAGCAGAAAGAGAACAAGTGTTTCCCTCAATATAATCGAGGTTGAGTACATTGCATTGTGTTCATCCTGTAGTGAAGCAGTATGGATTCACATACTATTGGCCGGATTGTTCGATACCGATATGGATACAACATAGATTTATTGTGACAACTAGAGTTGCATCAAGTTAACATAGAACCCGTTGTTTCATGATATGTCAAAGAATATAGAGAGAAATTATCATTACATTCATGATATGGTGCATAGAGGATTTGTTAAGCTCTAGTATGTTCCTGCAGAGGAACAAGTTGTTAATGTGTTGACTAAGCCTCTATCTCATGTAAAGTTTGAACACTCTTGATATAAGGTTGGTGTATTCCAAAAGGACCTCCATGGAAAGAGGGAGGTGTCACAACCTCCAATTTTTTGCAAACATTTAAAATTTTTGAGTTAACAATAAATGTTATAACCTATGGTTTTACTAACAGATAATAGTTATCCTCAATATCAGTTAAGTAAGTGGTTTCTCAACAGTTTATTTTTCATAGCAGGACAAAAATCTTTTGTGTGATATCTGCTTTAGATTACTGATTAGCTCTTTTATGTCAGTAGGTGGAATCTACTTTTAGATCCGAGGCTTACTTAGCATTCGTGCTAGCGCAGATTAATACTATTTCTTCCAGGTTTTTACAGGTATGATCGATCGAGTATATATATTTTTTTAAATATTTATTAATGTCAGCAGTATTTTAAATGCAAATTAAAAAGCTTAGTACAATAAGCTGCTAAACACTAGACAGCTGCTGCAAGGTAAAATCATTTGATTTTCCTCATTTTTTCAGATAAACACGCTTAGAAGAAAGTGTAATGTCGGTATAGTATAATTGTGACTTTATCATTAGACTTTCAGTTATGTGAATTTCTTCTTTAGTCTATGTGTTAAATAATACTCATAAGCAATTGTTTTACTTGACAATATTTTTGCAAAATTATCTTGTCTTGCTTGTATAATCCTTTGCCCTTAAAAGTTATTTTTATAGGGTACTCATAGCCTATTATATTATAAACAGTAAGAACATTTGAATATAGAAACTAAGACCATTAAGCTCTTCTACAAGAGCTTAAGGCTACCCATACTTTGTTCCTAAAGTTTAATTCTGAATTTTACTTACTTTTGAAAATGTAAAAGGATCGCCCTTTATCATATCGTCAATTTTATCTCTATAACTATATTACTGTCTACTAGACAATTTGATGAACATAAAGCCAAAATGAAGTGTTCCCAAATATTAACAAGTAATGTCGCATAAACTATACGACATATTCTTGTGATAATACCTTTATCTTTAAAAATGTACTACTCCATAGTTTTCGATGCTATAGGAGTTATCAATTGATTTATAACTATACATAAATGACTTGTTTGATGAGCCAATAATCTACAAAAGTTTGTTATTGTCGCAAATTCAAATCTCGCCTTAACTTCTTGGCATTATTATAAGATACTTTCTATAAAAGTTAGACTTGGAAAATTTCCTAAATAAAAGGGTCTACTATACCCAAACTCTAAAAATGAGTGGTATAACAAGGGTTAACTTACCATGCACTTAAATTCCAAACTTTATTGAGTTCAAGTTTTCAAGGTACAACTCAAGGGTCTTAAGCTTTGTTACTAGAGTTTCCATAATCTTGTAATAGTTAATATGCATTCTAGAAAATTATATTAAAGACTTAACTAAGTCTTAATCTAAAATATTAACATGTATCTTATGCGATCTAACTTATTAAGACTAAGTTAGAAAGTAGTTATGCCAACACTCAAGATGTTATAATAATGTATAACATAAAACAATATATGTTAAAGTAGCAATGGTTTGGCATAATCCATGTCGGTTTTATGCTTATAATTACACATGATTCAGAGCTTAGTCAACATACACTCTTCTACGTTAATGATTTGGTGATTAGGTGTTAATAATACCTATTGCTGATGATTAGAGTTTGGATCCAGATTATTGGGTTGTTGATAAAGTTTTTACCCCACGCTGTGAAAACAAACAGTAATATAATCTCCATGCAAGAATTATGGAACATGACCCTTGTTTGTGGAATAAATTTAAAGATACATGGAGCAATCCTGTCCATGTGTGAAGCATATAAAATGCTCAAGAAAATTGACCTAAGGCATTGTTATTCCGTAGTTTACGCTGCTCTAGGGCTCATCTTCCATGGCCGTTGGTGTTGTCCTGGTTATTGCCACTTTAAACCTTTGCTTTGTGCTATTTCCATTCTCCAAGGAGTGGTTTTGATTGTTAAACTTCCTCTATCAGTCATGGAGCTGTTCTTCATTTACTGTATGTGTTTCGTTGCCTGAAACCTTCTCCCCAACATCTGTGTAGTTGGTAAATCTTCAGTTTCCTTCTCGGCTCTTCATAGCTTGCTGCTGTGTGATGTTTTCATGAGTTAATATGTTCTCCACTGTGTCATTTACAGGTGACAGTGCTTGCGAACCAGCTCACCTTACTCCTTGTGACAGGTAAAGATTACTTACATCCTTCTTTTATACTCAGCAAGTTTTTAATAAGGAAAGTATCGTAAGATTTTTACATGTAATAAGGTTGTTGACAAGGGTTTACACTTTGCTGCAGGTGTTCGTGGAGGTGTAGCTCATACAGGGATAAAATACTACCCTTGTACCAACCGTGGCTCGTGGCTCCATTTCAGGTAAGCCCCGTGATTTGAAGGATGGGTTCTCACCTTAGATGTAGTTGGGGTGGTCGTTGGTCTCACCCAGGGTTTGAATACCCTTTCTTGTTTTGCCACGAGTTAAACTGTGTTGTTTTTAAGCTGTTTACAAGCTATTATAATTATATTTTTAAAATCAAACCCTCGATAGGGTGATTGCACTTTGTAAGTGTAGTATTTTTTTGTTGAAGCTTAGCTTTTCTACCAGTTTTGGAAGTATACTAGCGAAGATAGATTCACTGCAATATGTGTTTGATAGTTGGCCATTGAGCCGTACTCTGTAAAGAATTAGGGTTTATACCCATTTTGAAAATTTAAGAAGATAAACTCTGTTTGAGTATTTATTCGGTTTTTATATGTTTAAATTTGAAAGCTATACTCATAGCTGTGATGAAAATCTTGAATATTTGATCTAATTCGCCTGTTAGGGTTTGACCTGTAAAACCCTTGTTTGGTTTATTTTACTCCTAAGTTGATAATTATACTGTTTTCTTTATTTTAGTTTATATGTCAGTAATGGGAATTTTTTTAGTTTTAAGGGCTTAAATTCCAATAATTAGATATATGTTGTCTTTAATAGGCTCTGTTTTCTTTTATAATTATTATTGCACCTGTTAGTAAATAATTTCTTTTTAAAATAAATTTACCTAAGTAATAACCTAGGTTACTATAGTACTAAAATTATTCACAATTTATATTTCATTATTTGTCATTTATGCTCAATTCATGAGCTAGGGTTTTACTCCCTTTTTATTTTTAATAGGATAGTATTTTCCTATGTTATTACCTTGTAATTATTATTGTTGTATTCATAAATTATTATCCTATAATTGTTCTCTGTTTTACGAATAATAATAATAATAGTAATATTTACATTTATAGTACTATTATTTAAGTAGTACATGTATTCCTAAGTTTATGTTAAATTTTAGTTATATAATGGTTATGACTGAAGCAATCTGAAATAATTACATTAGTTTTATTTAAATTGTATATGTGGATTACTTAGAATACAAAATTGAAGAACCTCCATACTTATCAGTGTTCTTTATATTTACACTATTCTACAGAATTATAATATAGTTTACAGTATGTACTTAACTCTAAGTAACTTCTGTCCTTTAACTATTAATCTCGTTAAAGAATACTGTAATATTTATCATATTATTTAATTATAGTTCAAATAGATACAGGAAAATTGAATATTACTAAAGGGAAAAGCTATCAGTAATATATTTATACCTATTCTTAACATGAACTATTAATATCCAGTTGATGAAACTAACTCTTCTATTTCTAAGTAAAGTACAGTTTATGTAAATAAGACTGTGTAGAAAATAATAGATAAAATTCACCTACTGATGTCAGTTAGTACTATAAGTAAAATTATGTATTAACCTGCTATTTGCACAGTCTATTTCTAATGACATGTCTACAAACAAATTAATAATATTCTAAAAAGATTCTATCTACTAAAAGGTAACCTATCATTACTCTAAACATGAGTATTCAATTCATTATAATACTATCATACTTTATATACTTAAACAAACTACCTGTGCTAGAGTACGATCTAGATTACTATAGATGGGGAAAAACACGGGTAGGATTTTTCTTTCACCACAATATAGATTTAGTCTAGAATAACTAAGAGGCTTTAACATAGCATATCATAACCTCATTAATTTACTAACCATACATAGAGATTAACTATAACACAGGAATTTAAAAGATAATGAAACCTGTCTTTAAAGCTAGACGACAATAGCAATGGGAGGTCGTTCCTCCCTACCAACTCCTAGAGAGTGCTCAAACAGCAACTTCTCGGGACCCCCGAACCTGTTCTGGTCTGCTTGGCTCAAACTAGGTGGAGCAAACAACAAAGTACTAGTCCTCAGACTCAATACCAACTCTACATACTACAGTAATATCTTTCAGCTGCAAGCTGCACTAGAGCAACTTCCTGTAGTTTACCCCTCAAACACCTTCCTTCAATTTTCCCTTTCCCAATAAACTCCTTGAAGTGCATTCACCTGAATGATTCTTCTCCTGGAATGAGCAGCCTCATCTCTCTACATTGGGCATTTCTAATAAGATTGCCTAGGTCTTTTTGAGTTAGTTGTTATTAATTGAGCCACCTGCTCTGATCCCACTTTCTTGGGGGATCATGACCCCAAATGTAGGGAAGTTACAACCTACAACATAGGAAATGTTTGAGGATGCTGCCACTTGTCTTTTTGCTCTCCACCTATTTCCTTCCACCACTTGACCAGTAACACTCTTTTTAATAGCTCTCCCACGCTGTTGTCTCCACTTTTATTTATTAAAAATTAAATATTCAGAATTACATTCCACATCCTTGACTCTGCTGAGTCATCAGTTTCCACTTAGCGTTAAATTTAACATAATGTTTGGGAATAATATAAAAATAAAATAACATTATTTTACAAAATTGGGGCATGTGACATACACACCTCTTTAAAATATAACATCGTCCTCGATGTTATTTATTCCTCATCCACCGAAGTCCCCTGGAACAGAATTGGATATTCATCTCGCATCTTACTTTCCAATTCCCAGGTGGCTTCTTCAATACTAAGGTGCTTCCATTGCACCTTCACTTGTCCAATGGTGTGGTTCCGAAGTGTAATTTCCCTCCTCCCGAGGATACAGTCTGGTTCCACCTATACAACATTCCAATTAACCACATGAGTAGCATCATGAACATATTTCTTTAAAATGAAAATATGAAAAACATTATGTACTCTTAAGTTAGGTGGTAATGCTAATTGATAGGCTACTTGACCAATCCTATACAATATTTCAAATGGACCATAGTAACGAGGTGCCAATTTTGCACAACTCCCCAGTCTTAGAAAGCTTTTCTTGGGCCTTACCTTGATGAACACATGTTCACCTACCTGTAACTCCTTTGGAGTTCGTTTCAAGTCTGCTTGACTCTTCTTCCGATCCCGTGCCACTTTTAAATTTCCCTGCACTTGTTTCACAATTTCCTCCATTTCTTTCAACAATTCTGGACCCAATACCAATCTATATACTGGATTACTCCAAGAGATAGGAGTAGTCCGTACAAAATTTCAAATGGACTGAATCTAGCTGATGCCTGATAATTGTTATTATATGCAAATTCCACTAAATGTAAATAGTCTTCCCACTTACCTGGCTGATCTTTCACATACATTCTCAATAAATCTTCCAGTACATGGTTTACCCTTTCAGTTTGTCCATCTGTTTGAGGATGGAAAGAAGTACTGAAATTCAATGTTGTATTTAATCCTTTAAACAAGGACTTCCAAAACTTCCCTGTGAACTTAGGATCTCTATCTAAGATTATGATTTTTGGTATCCCATGTAATCGAAAAATATTCTTTAGAAAAATATTAGCTATATTGGCAGCCTTGTAAGTAGTTTTAACAGGTATAAAATGAGCCACCTTACTTAACTTATCAACCACTACCATAATAGAGTCATTATGATTCTGATTTCTAGGCAGTCCAGTAATAAAATCTAGACTAATCACTTCCCATTTCCAGCTAGGAATAGGTAAAGGCTGTAGAAAACTGGCTGGGTGTTGGTGTTCGGTTTTTACCTGTTGACATTCTAGACATCTTGCGATATAATTAGCTACTTCAATTTTCATATTTGGCCAAAAATACTCCTTTCTTAGCATGGTTATAGTTTTTTGATAACCCAGATGACCTGAATATGGTGTTTTATGAATTTCATCCAGAATTAACATCTTAACTTTAGGTACATTAGGTACATACAATTTATATTTAAACAGTAAAAACTCCTTTTCATTTAAGATGCAACCTTATATTAATTTTTTTGTGGGTTTTTCCTTAGCCTTAGCTTGTAATTTCTAATAAAGTTCATCTTGTTTTACCCCTTCTTTTAGCTATTCATCTAAGTCTGAAACATAAGTACTAATTGCTGTTGCAAAATTCAGCCTTGTATTCCTACTTAATGCATCAACGACTTTATTTTCTTTACCTTTTATATGCTGTATTTCAAAATCATATTCGCTTAAAAAAGGTAACCACTAGCTTGTCTAGCATTTAGATTCAGCTGATCTAAAAGATATTTTAGTCCTTTATTATCCGTCATTAAAACAATTTTTTCCCAATTAGGTGGTGTTGCCACATTTTTAAAGTGTGTATCACAGCTGCTAGTTCCAGATCATACGTTGCGTAGTTCTTTTCATGAATTTTTAACTTTCTCGACTCATAGGCAATAACATGCCCTTCTTGAGTCAAAATACCGCCAACGCCTTCATTACAAGCATTAGTGCATACTACAAACTCTTTATTAGGATATGTTATTCTTAAAATAGGTGCACTGGTTAATAAAGTTTTCAACTTCTTAAAACTTTCTTCACATTTCTGGTTCCAATCGAACTTCTTTCTTTTTTTCTGCAAGGAAGTTATTGGATTGGATATCCTTGAGAAACCTTCAGTAATAACCAGTAATTCCCATGAAATATCTAACATCCATCACATCTTTAGGAACCGGCCAATCTTTGATTGCCCGTATCTTTTCAGGATCTACAGAAATTCCTTCCTTGGTCACTACGTGACCCAAATACTGAATCTTATCCTTAAAGAAGTCACACTTAATAAACTTTGCAAAGAGTAGATGTTCTCGCAACTCTTGCAAAACAATTTTTTGGTGTTCTTTATGTTCTTCTTCAATTTTTGAATAGACTAAGATTTCGTCAATGAACATGACCACAAACTTATCTAAATATTTATGCATTATATTTTTCATTAAACACATAAAGACAGTTGGGGCGTTAGTAAGCCCGAATGGCATTATGACAAATTTGTAGTGTCCATATCTGGTTCTAAAGGCTATCTTGAAGATGTCTTCCTCTTTAATCCTCACTTGATGATATCCTGACCTTAAGTCTATCTTCGAAAACACTGTGGCTCCACGTAGTTGATCAAATAAATCATCTATGTGGGGCAACGGATATTGATTTTTAATAGTCATTTTGTTTGGCTAATGGTAGTCTATGCATAATCGCATAGTCCTATCTTTCTTTTTAACAAAGATGACAGGTGCCCCCTAGGGAGACACATTTGGCCGAATGTATTTTTTATCTATCAACTCTTTTAATTATGATTTTAACTCATTAAGTTCCAATATATTCATTTGGTAAGGGGCCCTTGAGCTAGGTACTGCACCCGGTACCAACTCAATGGTGAAATCCAATTCCCTTTTTGGAGGTAATCCCAGAATTTATTCTGGGAATACATCAGCATATTCTTTTAAAATAGGGATACCTTCTATTTTTAACTTGTCTGTTTCAATTTTACTTTCTTCATCGGTAATTGTTACAGCATAAGCTTTGCATTCTTTTCTAATAGCTCTTTTAAGTTGTAAAGAAGAAATTTTCCTTACCATAGTTTTTCTAGGAATACCCTTGACAATTAATGGTTTTTCATCACTGTTTAAGCATGTAAAAGTTTTGTCGTAACAGTTTAAAATTACTCTATGCTGTTCTAACCAGTCCATACCAATCAGCAAATCATATGAGCCAAGTGGCAAAACATTAAGTTTAACAATAGTTTCAAGTTTATCCATAAGTAAAGCACATTCTTTCACAAAGAAAGTTACTTTTCTTTTAGCCCCAGTGGCTAACTGAACTAACCATGAATTTTCAAACTTATCGATAGATAACTTACATTTTTCCACTACCTGAGGTGCAATATAACTGAGACTAGCTCCTGGATCAATTAAAATGTTTACAGGGGTCTCATTAATCATACCTTTTACTTCCACCATGGAAGTCTGATATTCAGCTTGTCAGTTCTCCAAGGCTGCATTAATTCTGGGCATGCTCCTCGCTAGTTCTCCAATAGTCATCTCCTCCTGTACGGTATGAATGTTGCTAACATTATTCTTCTGATTTGGATAGACTGAAGCATAGTGTGGGCCATTACATTCCCAGCACTTGACAGGATCTTTACACTCAAAATTCTTGGTAAAACTTCCAGGACTATTTGCAGTTTCCTTACCCTTAAAATTGTTTTAATTATTGAGTGTACTAATCCTATTTCCCTGGAAATTATTGTTGTTAGAATAGCTTTTGGCCTTATTATTATTAATATTCATGTTAGGCACAAAATCCTTTTTCTTGAATGTAGACTGATTGTTATTTTTCTTAGCCTTCCAATTGGCCAAGATTTCTTTCTTTTGATTATGCTCAAAGAAAAAATTAGCCTTCCTCATAGCTTCCTCTAGGGTCTTTGGGTTATCATATTCAATTCTATCTTTGATATGATATGGTAAACAGCTAAGGAATCATTGTACTTTTGGTTTCTCATCCACTAGGTAGGGTACATACCTAAGTAGACTTCAAAATTTACTGTTCAAGTCCTTCATTTTCATTGAACCTAACTTTAGTTCATAAAACTCCTTAGCCCTTTCCTCGTAATACTGCTTAGACATAAATTTATTTTTAAAATACCACTTAAAGGTACTCCAGTTAACATCCTTCTCTTTTATACCCTTAACTCTCTTCAAGTCCTGCCACCAAATATCAGCCTTTCCTGAGAGGTTGTATATATCCATCTTAGCCTTTAGCTGGTTAGAATAATTATATATCTGGAAGTACTTCTTCATCCCAGACAACTAGGACTCAGCTTCCTCCCACTTCTCAGTCTCTCCATTAAAGGTTGGTGGTTTTATATTTTGAATTCCCCTGAGATTTCCTCATAAGGTTTATATTTCCTCTTCTTGACGTACAAATCATCATCAATACTATCACTAGTAGTATGGTAACTTTGTTGTTCACCAAACACTTCTGATGATGAACTACTTTCAATCTTTGTATGCTTCATCTTTTTAAATTTTCTTGGATGACTAGCATCTTCAGATTCTAACCTTCTACCCCTTCCTTCGGTTTGAAACTTTTCCATTAGGATCTGATTCAGCTCTTCTTGAGCTCTCAGAATCCTTTCATTCTCTTTCTTTATAGAATCCATTTCAGTTTTCAAATCTTTTACAGTCTGTAACAGCTCTGAGGAATTTGTAGTTACATCCCCTGGTATAGGATCTTTGGGTAAATTTCTTGTTTCTGTAACTAGAGACTCCTCCTGTGCATACTCTCCGAGCCTTTCCATACCTGCCTGTTAAACTTCAGAAAAAGACAATTCTCTGTTGAATAACATAAAGAAAAAATTAAATACATTAGCATAAGAATTTAATTTACTATTTTATGAAAGCTAGTCAGGCTGCATCAAGGCCTAATGTTTGAAACTTATGCTCTGATACCACATGGCACAACCCACAATTTTTCGCAAAAATTTAAAATTTTTGAGTTAACAATAAATTTTATAACCTGCTATTTTACTAATAGCTATCAGTTATCCTCAATATCAGTTAAGTAAGTGGTTTCTTAACAGTTTATTTTTCATAGCAGGATAAAAATATTTTGTGTGATATCTTCTTTAGATTATTGATTAGCTCTTTTATGTCAGTAGTTGGAATCTACTTTTATATCCGGGGCTTACTTAGCATTCGTGCTAACACAGATGAATACTGTTTCTTATAGGTTTTTACAGGTATGATCGATCGAGTATATATATATTTTTAAAGATTTATTAATGTCAGCGGTATTTTAAATGCAAATTAAAAAGCTTAGTACAATAAGCTGCTAAACACTAGACAGCTACTGCAAGGTAAAATCATTTGATTTTCATCAGTTGTTCAGATAAACACGCTCAGAAGAAAGTGTAATGTCGGTATAGTATAATTTCGACTTTATCATTAGACTTTCAGTTATGTGAATTTCTTCTTTAGTCTAAGTGTTAAATAATACTCATGAGCAATTGTTTTACTTGACAATATTTTTGCAATATTATCTTGTCTTGCTTGTATAATCCTTTGCCCTTAAAAGTTATTTTTATAGGGTACTCATACCCTATTATCTTATAAATAGTAAGAACTTTTGAATATAGAAACTAATACCATTAAGCTCTTCTACAAGAGCTTAAGGCTACCCATACTTTGTTCCTAAAGTTTAATTCTGAATTTTCCTTACTTTTGAAAATGTAAAAGGATCGCCCTTTATCATATCATCAATTTTATCTCTGTAACTATATTACTATCTACTAGACAATTTGATGAACATAAAGCCAAAATGAATTGTTCCCAAATATAAACAAGTAATGTCGAATAAACTATACAACATATTCTTGTGATAATACCTTTATCTTTAAAAATGTACTACTCCATAGTTTTCGATGCTATAGGAGTTATCAATTGATTTATAACTATACATAAATGACTTGTTTGATGAGCTAATAATCTACAAAAGTATGTTATTGTCACAAATTCAAATCTAGCCTTAACTTCTTGGCATTATTATAAAATAATTTCTATAAAAGTTAGACTTAGAAAATTTCCTAAATAAAAGGGTCTACTATACCCCAGCTCTAAAAATGAGCGGTATAACAAGGGTTAACTTACCATGCACTTAAATTCCAAACTTTATTGAGTTCAAGTTTTCAAGGTACAACTCAAGGGTCTTAAGCTTTGTTACTAGAGTTTCCATGGTCTTGTAATAGTTAATATGTATTCAAGACAATTATATTAAATACTTAACTAAGTCTTAATCTAAAATCTTAACATGTGTCTTATGCTATCTAACTTATTAAGACTAAGTTAGAAATTAGTTATGCCAACACTCAACATGTTATGATAATGTATAACATAAAACAATATATGTTAAAGTAGCGAAGGTTTGGCATAATCCACGTCGGGTTTATGCTTATAATTACACATGATTCAAAGCTTAGTCAGCATACACTCTTATATGTTGATGATTTGGTGATTAGGTGCTAATAATACCTATTGCTGATGATTAGAGTTTGGCTCCACATTATTGGGTTGTTGATAAAGTTTTTACCCCGCGCTGTGAAGACAAATAGTAATATAATCTCCATGAAACAACTATGGAACACGACCCTTGTTTGTGGAATAAATTTAAAGATACGTGGAGCAATCCTGTCCATGTGTGAAGCATATAAAATGCTCAGGAAACTTGACCTAAGGCATTGTTATTCTGCAGTTTATGCTGCTCCAGGGCTCGTCTTCCATGGCCGCTGGTGTTCTCTTGGTTATTGCCACTTTAAAGCTTCGCTTTGTACTGTTTCCGTTCTCCAAGGAGTGGTTTTGATTGTTAAACTTCCTTTGTTAGTAGTGGGGCTATTCTTCATTTACTGTATGTCTTTCGCTACCTAAAACCTTCTCCCCAACGTCTGTGTAGTTGGTGAATCTTTAGTTTCCTTCTCGGCTCTTCGTAGCTTGCTGCTGTGTGAGGTTTTCATGAGTTAATAGGTTCTCCACTGTGTCGTTTGTAGGTGGCAGTGCTTGCGAACCAGCTCACCTTACTCCTCATGACAAATAAAGATTATTTACATCCTTCTTTTATACTCAGCAAGTTTTTAATAAGGAAATTATCATAAGCTTTCTACATGTAATAAGGTTGCTGACAAGGGTTTACACTTTGCTGCAGGTGTTCATGGAGGTGTAGCTCGTACAGGGATAAAAGAATACCCTTGCACCAGCCATGGCTTGTGGCTCCATTCCGGGTAAGCCCTGTGGTTTGAAGGATGGGTTCTCACCTTAGATGCAGTTGGGGTGGTCGTTGGTCTCACCCAGGGTTTGAATACCCTTTCTTGTTTCACCACGAGTTAAACTGTGTTATTTTTAAGTTGTTTACAGGTTATTATAATTATATTTTTAAAATCAAACCCTCGACAGAGTGATTGCACTTTGTAAGTGTAGTATTTTTTGTTGAAGCTTAGCTTCTCTAGCAGTTTTGGAAGTATACTAGCGAAGATAGATTTGCTGCAATATGTGTTTGATAGTTGGCCGTTGAGCCATACTATGTAAAGAATTAGGGTTTATACCCATTTTGAAAATTTAAGAAGATAAACTCTGTTTGAGTATTTATCCTGTTTTTATATGTTTAAATTTGAAAGCTGTACTCACAGCTGTGATGAAAATCTTGAATATTTGATGTAATTCGCCTGTTAGGGTTTGACCTGTAAAACCCTTGTTTGGTTTATTTTACTCTTAAGTTGATAATTATATTGTTTTCTTTATTTTAGTTTATATGTCAGTAATGGCAATGTTTTTAGTTTTAAGGGCTTAAATTCCAATAATTAAATATATTTGTCTTTAATAGGCTCTGTTTTCTTTTATAATTATTATTGCACTTGTTTGTAAATAATTTCTTTTTAAAATAAATTTACCTAATTAATAACCTAGGTTACTATAGTACTAAAATTACTCACAATTTATATTTCATTATTTGTCATTTATGCTCAATTCATGAGCTAGGGTTTTACTCCCTTTTTATTTTTAATAGGATAGTATTTTCCTATGTTATTACCTTGTATTCAATTCATTATAATACTATCATACTTTATATACTTAAACAAACTACCTGTGCTAGAGTACGATCTGGATTACTCCAGATGGGGAAAAACATGGGTAGGATTTATCTTTCACCACAATATAGATTTAGTCTAGAATAACTAAGAGGCTTTAACATAGCATATCATCACCTCATTCATTTACTAACCATACATAGAGATTAACTATAACAAAGGAATTTAAAAGATAATTAAACTTGTCTTTAAAGCTAGACGACAACAGCAATGGGAGGTCGTTCCTCCCTACCAACTCCTAGAGAGCGCTCAAACAGCAACTTCTCAGGACCCCCGAACCTGTTCTGGTCTGCTTGGCTCAAACTAGGTGGAGCAAACAACAAAGTACCAGTCCTCAGACTCAATACCAACTCTGCATACTACAGTAATATCTTTCAGCTACAAGCTACACTAGATCAACTTCCTGCAGTTTACCCCTCAAACACCTTCCTTCAATTTTCCCTTTCCCAATAAATTCCTTGAAGTGCATTCACTTGAATGATTCTTCTCCTGGAATGAGTAGCCTCATCTCTCTACATTGGGAATTTTTAATAAGATTTCCTAGGTCTTTTTGGGTTAGTTGTCATTAATTGAGCCACTTGATTTGATCCCACTTTCTTGGGGGACCATGACCCCAAATGTAGGGAAGTTGCCACCTGCAACATAGGAAGTGTTTGAGGATGCTGCCACTTGTATTTTTCCTCTCCACCTAGTTCCTTCCACCACTTGACCAGTAACACTCTTTTTAACAGGTCTCCTAGGCTGTTGTCTCCACTTTTATTTATTAAAAATTAAATATGCAGAATTACATTCCACATCCTTGACTCTGCTGAGTCATCAGTTTCCACTTAGCATTAAATTTAACATAATGTTTGGGAATAATACAAAAATAAAATTACATTATTTTACAAAATTGGGGCATGTGACAGGAGGGATGATGAGATTATTATTGAGGATGAGATGGAAGTGATGCGCCAGTGTAGAAAAGGCTAGTGTTCCTACAGATGTTGATGAGGTCTAACATTTACTTGTGGATGATAGTATCCTCCTTGAGGATGGTCTTGTGAACAAGAACACTCTCTTGTTGAGAGTGGTCCTATCCTTTACCAACTAAGGATGGTATTGCAGATGATAGTAATCTCTTCTAGAGAGTGATCCCACATTCACTTGTAGGATGGTCTTCCGGATAACAACACTCTCTTGTTGAGAGTGGTACTATATTTTACCAGCTAAGGATGGCCATGTAGATTATAGTACTCTCTTCTGGAGAATGACACTGCATTCACTTGTAGGATTGTATTTTGGATAAGAACACTCTCTTTTTTAGAGTGGTCCTAGCTCTTATCGGTTGTGGATGGTCTCATAGACAATAGTACTCTATTCTAGAGATTCACCTTGCATTCACTTGTATGATGGTCATGTGGAAAAGAAAACTCTCTTGTTGATAGTGGTACTAGCTCTTACCAGATGAGGATTGTCCTATAGATGTTAGTACTCATATGTTGAGTGGTCATGCAGTTAGTTGTAGACAATATATGTATTCAGTTGAAAACAATAGTATCCTTTTTGAGGATGGTCCTATGGACAAGAACACTCTCTTGTTGAGAGTGGTCCTAACACTTAACGAATGAGGATGGTCCTACAGATGATAGTAATTCCATATGTTGAGTGGTCCTTCATTTAGTTTCAGATGAGATCTGCATTCAGTTGCAAAAGAAAGTATCATGTATGAGGATCATCATGCAGACAAGAACACTCTCTTGATGAGAGTGTTCCTAGCACTTACCAGTTGAGGACGGTCCTATAGATGGTAGTAATATCTTATGGAGAGTGGTCCTGTATTCACTTGCGGATGAGTTCATGCATTCAGTACCAGAGATGATGAGGCTCGAGATTCCACCAGAGATGATGCTCGAAGAGATGATTCTAGGGATGATGATGAAGCTCGAGATGATGATGCTTAGGATGATGCCAAAGATGATTATGCTCGAGATTATTCCAGAGATGATGATGTCAGAGATGATGCTCAAGATGATACCGGATATGATTTCCAAGATGATACTGATGCTCGAGAGAATCCCAGATGATAGATATGTATGTGATGATGATGTCCCATAGATAATGATGATGATGATGATGATGTTGATGTAATTGAAAAAGATTATAGATTCACTAGTTATTTATACAGACATGTTGTTTAATTATATAATACCATCCTTGTTAAGAGGGAGTGTTAAATAAATGTAACTGTGAAAGATATTATATTTTGTGTTATTATTGTAATTACCCCTTTCAGAAATTTTGTTCCTTTGACTAGGGATCTCATTGATGTATTTGGTCATGTAAAGTCTTAGGGTAAAACCTCTATTGTAATTTGGGTTAGAAAACCCAAACAAGTATTATTAAAATGTATTTTTTAGTCTTCCAAGGCAAGTTGGCCCTGGAAGCAAGGAAAAGTCAGCCCAATTGGGTTATTAGGCCTCTTGGTTTATTAGTATAAATATGAGAGGTGCTTCCCTCATTTGGACAAGTAGAACACTCAAGCAATTGTGCTAGAGATAGAAGAGACAACCCATCTGGAGGAGAGGAAGCAGTCTACTCTTATTCTTTGGGTATTACACTATACTTGGTTGAAATCTATATAGAGGAAGTTTTGCTAGGTTTTCTTCCCCATGAGGGTTTCCCACGATAAATATTTGTGTTCTGTTTTGTTTTGTTGTGGTTTTTATTCTTTTAGAGATCCTTTTGTTTTTTGTATAACAACTTTTAAAATCTTAACACTATTTAGTCTCCTCTAGATACTGGCCACCGTACTTTAGCATATGGACACTTGTAACAATAGTAGAAAAATATGATCACATCATTGGAAAATATCCTTAGTATATTTGATATGATAGAAAATTAAAGTTGGCACATGTCATATCCCCACATTTTGATAGCCAGAAGTGTTGACCTTGCCTAGCACCAAGGGGGTCAAAAGATGCATTAAATAAATTTACCTAGGATATTTTATTTAAATGTCACTTAGGAGGCATGTACTTGGTATATTAATTGTCATTAAATATTATTATTCAATTAATTAGGTGGAAAATAAGTTTCCATTAATAGGAGGGCCATTTGGGCAAGCCAACTTGCCAAGGGAAAATTAGAAACTTTATGACAAAATCAACCAGATAGGAAAAGAGAAAGTGCCAAAATATATGACAAAAGTATTCAAATACAAAAGAGGCAACAATTGACAAAGGAGGGTGCAGTTTCCTTTTTGGAGTTCAGTCATAAAAATAGGAAAGCCAAGAAAAGCTGTCATAAGGAAAAATAGTAACTATGGGTCAAGGAAAGTAAATTTTCCAAATTGGATCAAGGTGGATGAAAGGGAAACATCTTTATTTTCTTACACATGATAATTTACTGAAGGAGGGAAAATTTGGCTAGGTTTAGGTTTTAGCAAGTGATAACTTGATTAACAAGTGATTGACTTGCTCAATAAGTCACCTGGGTTTATTTAAAGACAATTGGAGATCCATTTCTTAGTTTGGATGTTTATTATGTTGATTTTTATGAATATAATGCTTCCTTTCTGAGTTTTGTGCCCTAGGTTTTTGGTATATGTGCCCCAAGGTTCTCATTCCCTCTCTCCTCTTCCCCTCTTCTCCCCTTCTCATTGTAGGTTACATTGGAGCTATGGAGCATCCTCTCTGAGTTGATTCAGGATTTTTTAGCAGCCTACATCCATCAATTATTTTATATCATATTTCATTAACAGGTCCAAGAGTTTTCAATATCTAAGGGTTCAAACCTCCATGTCCTTCCTTGTATTATGTCAATAAAATACATTGTAATGATGCACAATGTTGAAGAAAGTTTTATAGTTAATTTATGAGAGTAATTTTGAGTTTATTGGATGTAATATGATATCATAAACATTACCTGCAATTTTTATTCCAATCTGGTTCGAAATGGCTGAGATTTACTCAATTTAAGTCAACCTAGTCTAGATTTGCATTGGAAAATAACTAGTTTTACTGTAACTTCCATATTTCGACTTGTATGACTCCAAATAAACCCATTATTTTTCTAATTAGTAACTAAAATACATATATAAGTTCTCCAAGTCCAAAAAAGAGAATCCAAACCTCCCTTGCCCTATTTGTAAAGGCTTGAATATGGAGCTAGTGAGCTGCCTGGCGAGCTAGTCTCACCTTTACAACTTGAAGAATATTTTCCTTTGCCTATAATATAATATTAAAATTAATGAAAGTTTATTTATGATATATTAATTCTATAACAAACCTCTGCAAGTTTCCAGAATCCTTGGTTGAAACAGACCGAACTACTCTCCTTAGTTTCATGGTTTTGCTGCCCAGAAGCATGGTAGTAGGTTTCTGCAGTGAAAACTCTGAACCCTAAATTTAACCAGATATAAATGTGTTAGGGGATAGGAAATTCCATGTCTGGAATATTTTTTTTTCTTCCCACTTATCACTCTTGTCCTTTGCAAAATTTCCCAGAAGAAACCCTTGTTTTTCCCAATCTGAGAATGCTCTGTGTGAACCAATTAAAATTTCAGAATTGTTTAGGTAAAATTACAGAATTAAAGTGTTCATGTCTACACACCAGACTTAGGACATTACAGCACATGTGGACCATGTAGATAAATCAAGAGATAATATAAGATGTAATGAGAATAGAGAGAAATCGAATTGCTCCTTGCAATGATGATAAAGGCTTCAGTTTATTAAAGAGAACTCATATTATTAACTTCAATGACGCTAAGAAGGAATAATTAAAGAGGACTAGAATTGTTCACTTCACTGGTAATAACAAGAAGGACTTCAATTAAAAGAATTAACTAAGTGCTAATAAAGAAGATCTAGTTAACTAAAGTGTTTTGCATGATGATACTTTAGTTAAACTAAAGATAACACTTAAGTTACGACACCTGAGTTAAACTAAAAGACGACACTTATGATATGGATTTTGAGTTACAACACTTGCATGGTGACACTTGATTTAGGATCCTAACTAAATGGTCTAGCATCGATATGGTAGGCAAGTTCATCCTAAACTCAGAAGAGAAAAGATATATCCCAATAATGAAAATTTATTATTTGGCCCCGTGTGAGGAAAGCAAGGATAACTCCCAACATTATGGGACATGCATGAATGCCTAAATAGCTCCTATTGGAGATGTTCCAAATTTCCATCAGAAATTGTGTCCCTTACCCTTATGTGTTTCACCCTAAAAGAATCAATGGGATTTGATCTCTATATTTCTTTTACATTTGGTACAATAACATCTACCAATCGATCAAAATATGCTTCCCCCTTATAACAAAAGTAGGGATAACTCATAAAGATATTCTATACATTCATGAGTTCATGGACCTTTCACATTGGAGCTCTATCTTAGAGGTATTTGTATCCTTATATAATTGTTCTATAAGAATCCATGTCATATACATGTATGTTATATTAGTTTTATATCCTATCTCTCTCTCTTGTCGATAGTGGGGATAATTCCCAAGATTATTCTAGACATATACACGAGTCCCTCAATAGTTCACATTAAATATTTTCCAAATGTTCATGAGAGATAGTGTGTTGCACCCATCATTATTCCTTTGACAAAGAATACTAGGAGACTTAGTAAATCCTATCCTCAATACTTCCTTAAACTTTTGTGCAAAATATTTTACCAAGAAGAAAATCAATAAGGCTTAAATTTTTAATTTTCACATATAAAAAAATCATAACAAATTTTAAATAAAAAATAATATGAGGATGCAATAAAACCTTTTTCTTTCTCTAATTTGTATATATAAATAGACAAATGAAATATCTCTTTCGCTAACACAGAGAAACAATACCAAGATTACTATAAACGTTGATAGTCGTATTATCTTCTACATGGACTCATTTTAAGGGAAGATAAATAAAAAATAATGACTGAATTATTTTTATGATGATGATGACGTTGATGATTAACTTCAACTATGAACAAATTTAGTTTATCGGCCTTAATATATCCAAGTAATTACTTGGTTTCTGTGGAATTTTATTTCTATGTTCAAAAATATTTAAGAGAAGAATTCCTAAATGCCACCATAGTTTTGACAAGTTAAAAGGTTAGGAAATTTTGTATTGTAACAAATAATTTTAAATTTATTTCTAAGGTGGGTGTATGAAAAACATTCTAAGAGAAAAAAATTTCATGGTCAATCCTCTCAGTGTCACGAAGATGAAAAATTATTTCGATCCATGGTGTTTTAGGATGCACATTGTCTTATTTCACTATAGAGATCATAAGAGTTTGTTCTAATTTTAGCGATGCTAGGTTTCTTCTTTATAATCCTGAGATTTTAGATTGTGGTTGCTCAACTCTTTATGGTATCTTAATTTTACCTTATCCTCTAATTCTTTATCACACCACAATTTATCCTTAAATTTATATGTAATGATATTTTTATATTATCATTATTATGTAGATTGGACTCTTCCTTGTTTCCTTGATAATTTAGCCAAGACTTATCCTCTTTATGCCAATCTTGCTTGAGTTGTAGTAGGTTCTAATTATATTTTGGAGAAATCCTATAAAGCCTCTTTTCTTCCAGGATATTTATATTGTTCTTGAGTACATTAGGTAACTAGTCATAGCCATGGTCTCAATGGGGGAAATATGTTCTTCTATGAGGAGAGAAAAATAGGGTGTGCTGCCTTTAGTTTTGAGATTATATGTTATAAAGGACATATTTTCTCTATCTTTATCCATGATTCTCTATAGTTGTTACACCCCCAAACTTCACAACCATATAAGATAACAACAGTGTTGAGACTCTTAAATACAAGTTTATTCTTATCCCATAGATAAAGGTTCATTGATTTACAATTGTTTTCAAGTCCATAACAAGACTTCCAATCTCCATTTATCCTTTTCTCAATGCTATAGTTCTAGTTAATCTTGTGATGAAGATCGATTTTGAGGTGTTTGTATGAAGTCACTTTATCCAAGTTGTTGTTGTTATACTTGAAACTAGCGTAAGTGATATTTATGGATTTGATTATCATCACCATTATTTTGTTAGTGTTTATAGTCATACCCATACTAGAGAAAATTATCCTTGAGAGTTTCTAATTGATATCATAGGGATTCATTGCCATCAGAAAAATATCATTCATGTAAAGAAGAAGGATGATGATTGTATCAACAAGAATTGTGGTGATAGAACTTGCTTCTTTCAAACAACCATCTAACTTGACAATGTATATGTCAAATAGGGTAGGGGACTTGGGAAAACCTTGATTGATTATATTACAATTAAGTTCTTATGACTAACCATTAGGATTTCTAAACTTGGAAATATCATTCTTGTGCATCCTTACCACAATTTATCTCAACTTGAAAGGAACTTTTATCTCTTATAATCCATTCCATAGGTTAGTTTTGAGCATTGTGCCAAATGATTTTATAATGTCAACAAAGCAACACATGAGACTCATTTTATTATTGTGACACTCATCTACAATGATCATAAGTGTAACCACTTGGTCCATAGTTAAATTATTTCTCATAAGTCCATCCTAGCATTTATCTATTTTTCCATGGCTAATTCTAGCATGATGTTGATCTTATTTTCTAGAATTACTTCCACAAACTTGGATGAAAGGGAGCTAATCATAATAGTCCTTTAATTAAAGGGATTGTTTTTATCCCTTCTTTTAAAAATAGGAACACTAGAGGCTTTGATTCTAGATATTAGGGTCGGGAAACCATGCTTAACTATAAAATATAAGAGCTTGTGGGTGTCAGGAATGAGTATAGGTCCTCATGTAACGTCCCTGACCCTCTTACCGATGAAGAGGACACTACCAAACCATCAAAAAACTCCGAGAAAATAGCCCCATGAACATGAACAGGCATATAATGCTGAAATAAAAAGCTTAAAACATAAAACATGCTAAGATGCATAATCCTTCATATACATAGCGGAATCAAACATACATTCATTCAAGCATACCACATGTTCATCATATTCATTAATCAGTAAATATAAATGCAGAGATGAAATAGTGAAGAATACTTATCTTAAAGAGAATTCATCCCGCAACCAACTACGTCGCTGCAACATTCCACCCAACCATAGGACAGCGTGCTCATCAATCTCTCAGCAATGTTGCCACCCCCGAGCTGGGCATGATTCCCCAAGGAATAAGGGTCAAAGCAAGCTTACACATATCCAAGGTTACACAAAACAACCAAGTCAACATAGTAGGGTTTATCAGGCCATCAAGGAGCTAGGAAGGGCTAAATGCTAAGCTGGTGGTGTCAATGGAGAGCTAGGGATGCCTATACTAGAGCTAACCTGACTTCTAAGACATCCACACACCCAACACCAGGAATCAGTCCTTTCTCTTCTTCACAGTCCCTCGGGCCCTGACTTCCCTTTCCAATAATCTTCAAGGGTTGTGGAGAAGAAATCCAGTAGTCTAACTCTGTCTGAGTGGCTCCAAACTCTAGTTTTCTCAAGCATACCCAACCTCTAATCCTACTCTAAAAAGTTCGAAGACCCACCACTCCACACCCATAGTAAAACAAGCTAATCCCAGCTGGGATAGGGGAAATACAAATCCTGAGTCGTTCTTGGCCCTATCGTGGCCAAAATGACTCAATGTCAACCTACAGCAGCTCCAAACATGAAAGAAACCACAGCCACAAATGATGGAGGGAAAACCATGATAAACCGCCAGATCGGGGAAAGAACCACAGTCCCAGCTCAACAATGAAGTGATGGAAACATTACACAGTCCCAAAATGGGAGAGAATATCGATTCTCAATCTTAGATAGGGGAAAAACAAGTACACAGACCACAAAACCATGAGGGTAATACACATACACACAATCCGATAATACAAAAGGGAAAATCGATCCTCTTGTTGGAGACATTTACCACCTTACACACTCAATTTGGTCAATTTGGCCTATTTACACCACTATCCTAAGTATTATTGGCTTAATTAACATCAGTGGAGCATTAAATGTCATCAGCTAGATCACATCCATGCTTACCTTCAGTCAAGGAGGCTAACTTAGCCTTTTCCTACATTTGGGGAGGCTAACTGGAGCACTCTGAGGGTGATCTAAGTCATATTAATGCACATAATTGCTAACTGATGGTTACAATCAGTTAAACAGGGTAGTGAAGGAACCTCCCTTCATTAAATTGATTAATTAATGATTAATTAATGAACTGGAGTCAATAGGGGTGCCTCCAACCACTTCTAATGTTCAGTTCCACTTCAATTAACCTCATCGGGGTTCATTGGAGTCATTGAAGCACTAGAACTTGATGGTTGGCTTGCTATGACATGTGTCTGATCTCTTTCAGTTGAGACTCAGTCATTTATTGCACTCCAACTTCAGTTAGGGCTTAGTGGAGTCAATTAGGGTTTTGATCACTGGTTAACTTGAGTGTTGACTATGGATTACATTCAATTAAGCTAGACTCACTCATTTAATTTGAATGACCTCCTTAGGAATTCGAATTGCTTCTCATTCATGCTTATAGCATGACATTGTAATGTAATTTCTAATTCTTTGTGTGAATATACAGAGCGGCTACTCATTCTGTATCCCATTTACACCATTTCATGAGTTATTTGTTGATTAATCTTTGATGAGACTGATATTTAGTCCCTAGATAAATGTGCAATATTAATATGGTATTAGAGCTCACTGTGGGACGAATCCCTATCTCTTAAAAACAAGATTTTTGACATATTGCTGCATGAAAATTGAATAATAGCTCAAAAATCCAACACTACAACAAAAGCCAAGGCTTACCACTTAATACCCTAAGTAAAGAACTTGTTGATCAAACTTGCTTGATTGACTATGCTGGGTGTGATGAAAGCCTAAAATGTGCAGGCTATTCGACCTTACATTGCCCTTTCTGTTGTGATTTTCAGGTTTTCTACAGGTGAAGCATTTTCTCCAGCAAATCCAGATGGCCTCCTCATTAGATCTTTTGACTCCATACGATTTCCACTCATGGAAAGGTGACATGGAGATTCAACTGCACCCTAGAGGACTCTATAGAGTCACCATGGACACTGAAGATGAACCTGGTTCTACAATAGAAAAATCAATATTCTTGAACAAGAAGGATGAAGCCTTCGGTTTCTTGTGCCTCTCTATTTACTGGGATCTTCTATTCCATCTTGCGGGATTGAAGAATCCAAAAGAAATATGGGACACATTGGAAACTCTATATGGAAATCAAGATGACTTGAGAGTTTACCAGCTTGAAAATGAATTAATGTCTTTCCAACCCTCCAATTCCGAGACTCTGAATGACTTCTTCACAAGGTTCAAGCACACTGTTTTACTCTTGAAGCAATGCAAAGTGGAGAAGGAAGATGATCAGCTCATCCTTGCCATACTCTCCAAACTTGGGGCTGATTATTCATTTTTTGTTTCTACATTCCGTGCGGGGAATCTCACAACCCCTGGATGGAAGATGCCTACACTCAATGCCTTCATTAAGTCCCTAACAAGTGATTATGAAAAGCTTATCTAGATGGGGATCATCAAATCTTCCCGTGATCAATCCCTCCATGTCTCGGGGCCCAAATATCTAAAGGGTAAAGGTAAGCAGCAGAAGAACCCAAAAACTAAATTTGATGCTCCTAAGCCTAGAGTTGAAAACCAGTAGCATGATGAGTCTTCCGGCTCAAGGAAGAACAAAGGAAAAGGGCACCATGGAAAGGAAAAAGTCAAGTATTCATACTGCGGAAAGGGATTCCACCCTGAACATGCCTACATGAAGAATAAGATTGATGAAGCAACCTCTCTCTTTGAGAGAAATCACATCAATCTTCTAGAAATCTTTCAGAGGAGAGATCAGCAAGATCGGGAACCACAGCATGAAAAAGGTCATGCCCTCATGGCAAGCACTTCGAAGTCCAAATCACTCTTGATTGATTCTAGAGCTTCAAACCACATGATTGTTGAGAGAGAATAATTTTCATCTTTGGAGACCGGCAAATCGATCCCCATCCACATGGGAGATGACTCCACCATCATTTCAGAAGGACAAGGTACTGTTGATCTCGAAAATGGTTTTTTTTCAAATGTGTTGTATGTACCATCTCTGGCATCAAATCTCCTTAGTGTCTATCAGATGACACACACTGGAGTTCCTAAGAGAGTTTCTTTCATCCCAAATGATGTTGAGATAATGGAGCTTGCATCCAAGAAACTCATTGCTAAAGGTCTTGCAAACCATCATGCAAGAGCCTATGAGTTCTCCCACTTTGTGCCAGATGCAAATCCCACCGCTCTGCTAACTCATGGAAATGAGGTTAGTAGGATATGGCATGAAAGTTTTGGCCATCTAAATTTCAAATATTTGCAGAAATGACAGAAAAACTCCCTGGTTGAAGGCCTCTCGGTCATGAAGGAAACCACCAGAAATTGCAAGGGTTGTGTGACTGGAAAACACCCTGGGCACAAGTTCGATCGGGGGAAGTCAAACCAAGCTAAATGCATATTGGGGATGATACATTCTGATATCAGCAGTCGATTCCTATCACTTCCATGAATGGATCAAGGTATCTTCTTACTTGTATTGATGATTTTTCAAGGTACACATGCGTCTTCTTTCTCAAAAAGAAGTCTAAAGTATGTGAAAAAATTTATGAATTGAAGGCCTTGATCGAAAATGCTTCTGGGATTAAGATCAATATATTGAGATATGATAATGGAGAGGAGTATGTTAGTAATGATTTTCTACATATATTATCCCAAATTGGTATTCAGGTCCAACATTCAATTCCCTACACTCCCCAGCAGAACGAAGTAGTGGAAAGGAAGAATGGGTCTCTCAAGGAGATGACCACCTGTATGTTGTAATTCAAGAAGATTGCTGCAAATTTGTAGGCTAAGGCCATGCATTCTTCAGAACAGGGTGCCACACTCATCCATGAAAGGTAAGACCCCTTTCGAAGCATACTTTGTACACAAGCCGAATGTTTCGAACTTGGGGGTGATGACCCTGATTTGGATCCTCTGATTTCTGATATCAGCATGCAGCAATCATCAGATGCTGAATCAGAACCTGAATTGTAAAATCATCTTCCCACATGGTCCCGACAGACACTCTCCTCCGCAGGAGATAACATTGGAAATCCGAATGATCCAAGGAGAACCCGGTCTGCCTTCCAAAGAGCATGTATTGCGCTCTCTTGTCCTGATAATTTGCTGTCTAAAACTTTGTATTTGATTATTATTTTAGACCCAAAATCCTACTACCATGCTCAGAAGGATCCGATATGGCAAGTTTCCATGGACAAAGAGATGAATTCTCTTTAGCCTAAACACTACTTGGGAGCTAGATTCTCTTCCTCCGGGAAGGAAATTGGTTCAATGCAAGTGAGTGTTTCAGAAAAAGGTTGCTGCTGATGGAAGCACATGAAAATATAAGGCAAGGGTGGTGTAAAAATTCTTCTCTCAGGTCGAAGGTGTGGACTACCATGAGACCTTTGCCCCAGTTGCAAAAATGGACTCCATCCGCCTAGTTTTGGCAATTTCAGCATCTAAGCACTGGGAAGTGCATCATATGGATGTTAAGTCAGAATTTTTGCATGGAGATATTCATGAGGAGATATAAATGAATAATCCTAAGGGCTACATCACTGATCCATCTTTGTTTTGCAAGCTAAAGAAGGCCCCAAGAGAGTGGTATTCCAAGATGGATGCCTTCCTTCTCTCGCAAAACTTCCAAAGGTGTAGATCAGATCCAAATGTGTATTTACATAAGTATTATGGTAATATAATAATAATTGTTTTATATTTTTATGACTTACTGATCACAGGTATCACAGTTTCCTCCATTTAAGCCATCAAAATTGCTCTCCACAGTGCCTTCGAAATGAGTGATTTGGGGCTCCTAAAACAATTTTTGGGGCTCGAAATTGAGCAAAATTATGATGGTATTATGGTCACTCATTACAAATACATTTAATACCTATTATTAAAGTTTAACATGGCTGATTTTAGGCCTACACCATTCCCTTTTGTTTCAGGGATTAGCCTTGAAGAAGGAAAAAGCACACCTCCCATGGACTGCACTATCTATCAACAACTGATTGGTAGCTTGTTGTACTTGACACATTTTCAGCCTAATATCTGTTATGCCATGAATTCTATATCAAGATATATGTAGTAGCCTCATGATATTCATAGGAAGGAATCCAAGAGGATCCTCAAGTATATTCAGGAACCAGGACCTACGGCATTCACTATGCTGCAGACTCTGAGCTAGAGCTGGTTGGATACACAGATTCCAATTGGGCGGGTGATTCTATTGATCATAAGTCTACTTCTGGATATGTATTCATTTTTGGTGGTGGCTCCATTTGCTGGTATAGCAAAAAGCAGGCTACCATAGCACTATCTTCAGTAGAGACCGAGTATCGAGGACAGGTGAATGCTTGCATCCAAGTAGTTTGGTTGTAAGGCATTCTTTCAGAGTTTGATATTAGTATTACTTTGTCCACTATCCTATTTTGTGACAATAAAAGTTCTATTAATATATCCATAGATCCATTTACCATGCAGAGGACCAAGCATGTAGAGATCCACATGTGCTACATCAGGGAGCTAGTGCATGACAGGACCATCATTCTGCAATACTACCCGATTGATGAGCAGATTGCAGACATCTTCACCAAGATATTTTCAGAAAAAAGGTTCACTTACTTCCATTCACTATTGGGGGTGAGTTCATCAGGGTGATTCAGACTACTTTCATTGTTCACCTTGAGGGGGGGGTTTTCCCACTTGGTTTTCCCTATTTTCCTCACTTAGTTTGATTTTGAGCATTGTTTCAATTTCAGCATTGTACAGGGTGACCTATGGCCTTAGTTGCTGGGGCCCTAGCATTTTTATGCATTTTATGTTTTCTAACTCCTCCTAGGTATAGCTTAAGGGGGGGTGTTGGAGACATTTACCACCTTACACACTCAATTTGGTCAATTTGTCCTAGCTACACCACTATAATAAGTATTATTGGCTTAATTAATATCAGTGGAGCATTAAATGTCATCAGCTAGATCACATCCATGCCTGCCTTCAGTCAAGGAGGCTAACTTAGCCTTCTCCTACATTCAAGGAGGCTAAATGGAGCACTCCGGTGGTGATCTGAGTGATATTAATGCACCTAATTGCTAACTGATGGTTACAATCAATTAAGCAGGGTAGTGAAGGTGCCTCCCTTCCTTAAATTGATTATTTAATGATTAATTAATGAAATGGAGTCAACAGGGGTGCCTCCAACCACTTTTGATGTTCAGTTCCACTTCAGTTAACCTCATCGGGGTTCATTGGAGTCATCGAAGCACTAACAATTGATGGTTGGCTTGCTATGACATGTGTCTAATCTCTTTCAGTTGAGACTCAGTCATTTATTGCACTTAGACTTCAGTTAGGGCTTATTGGACTCAATTAGGGTTTTGATTAGTGGTTAACTTGAGAGTTGACTATGGCTTACATTCAGTTAAGATAGACTCACTCATTCAATTCGAATGACCTCCTTAGGAATTTGAATTGCTTCTCATTCATGCTTGTAGCATGGCATTGTAATGTAATTTCTAATTCTTTGTGTGAATATACAGAGCGGCTACTCATTCTGTAGCCCATTTACACCATTTAATGAGTTATTTGTTTATTAATATTTGATGAGACTGATGTTTAGTCCCTATATCAATGTGCAATATTAATATGGTATCAGAGCTCACGACAGGATGAATCCCTATCTCTCAAAAACAATCATTTTGACAGATTTCTGCATGAAAATTGAGCAATAGCTCAAAAATCCAACACTGCACCAAAATCCAACGCTTACCACTTAATACACCAAATAAAGAACTTGTTGATCAAGCTTGCTTGATTGACTATGCTGGGTGTGATGAAAGCCTAAAATGTGCAGGTTGTCCAACCTTACATTGCCCTTTCTGTTGTGATTTTCAAGTTTTCTACAGGTGAAGCATTTGCTCCAGTAGATCCAGATGGCCTCCTCATTATATCTTTTGACTCCATACAATTTCCACTCATGGAAAGGTGACATGGAGATTTAGCTATGCTCTAGAGGAATCTATAGAGTCACCATGGAGACTAAAGATGAGCCTGGTTCTATGCTAGAAAAATCAAGATTCTTGAACAAGAAGGATGAAGCCTTCGGTTTCTTGTGCCTCTCTATTTCCTGGGATCTTCTTTTCCATATTGCGGGATTGAAGACTCCAAAAGAAATATGGGACAAATTGGAAACTCTATATGGAAAACAAGATGAATTGAGAGTTTACCACCTCAAAAATGAATTAATGTCTCTCCAGCCCTCCAATTTTGAGACTCTGAATGACTTCTTCAGAAGGTTCAAGCACACTATTTTACTCTTAAAGCAATGCAAAGTGGAGACGGCAGATCATCAACTCATCCTCACCATACTCTCCAAACTTGGGCCTGATTATTCAGTTTTTTTTTCTACATTCTGTGTGGGGAATCTCACAACCCCTAGATGGAAGATGTTTACACTCAATGCCTTCATTGAGTCCCTAACAAGTGAACATGACAAGCTTGTCCATATGGGGATCATTAGATATTCCCATGATCAATCCCTCCATGTCTTGGGGCCCAAAGATCTAAAGGGTAAAGGTAAGCAACAGAAGAACACAAAAACTAAATTCGATGCTCCTAATCCTAGAGTTGAAAACCATCAGCATGATGAGTCTTCTGGCTCAAGGAAGAACAAAGGAAAAGGGCACCATGGAAATGAAAAATTCAAGTGTTCATACTGCGGGAAGGGATTACACCTTGAACATGCCTGCATGAAGAAGAATTCTGATGAAGTAAACTCTCTCCTTGAGAGAAATCACATCAATCTTCCGGAAAGCTTTCGGAGGAGAGATCAGCAAGATCGGGAACCACAGCATGAAAAAGGTCATGCCCTCATGGCAAGCACTTCCAAGTCCAAAGCACTCTTGATTGATTCTGGAGCTTTGAACCACATGATGGACAAGAGATACTCCTTTTCATCCTTGGAGACTGGAAAATCCATCCCCATCCACATGGGAGATGTCTCCACCATCATTTCTGAAGGACAAGGTACTTTTGATATTGAAAATGGTTTTTTTTTCAAACGTGTTGTATGTACCATCTATGGCATCAAATCTCCTTAGTTTCTATCAGATGACACATAATGGAGTGCCTAAGAGAGTTTATTTCAGCCTAAATGATGCTGAGATAACGGATCTTGCATCCGGGGAACTCATTGCTAAAGGTCTTGCAAACCATCATGCAAGAGCCTATGAGTTCTCCCACTTTGTGCTGGATGCAAAGCCCACTGCTCAGCTAAATCATGGAAATGAGGTTAGTAGGCTGTGGAATGAAATGTTTGGCCATCTAAATTTCAAATATTTGGATAAATTACAGAAAAACTCCATGGTTGAAGGCCTCCCGGTCATCAAGGCAACCACTGGAAATTGCAAGGACTGTGTGACTGGAAAACACCCTAAGGACAAGTTTGATCGGGGGAAGGCAAACTAAGCTACATGCATATTAGGTCTGATAGATTTTGATATCAGCAGTCTGATTCCTGTCACATCCATGAATGTATCAAGGTATCTTCTTACTTTTATTGATTCTTTTTCAAGGTACACATGGGTCTTCTTTCTCAAAAAGAAGTCTGAAGTATGTGAAAATTTTTATGAATTGAAGGCCTTGATTGAAAATGACTCTGGGCTTAATATCAAGATCTTGAGATATGATAATGGAGGGGATTATGCTAGTAATGATTTGCTACACATATTATCCCAAATTGGTATTCATTTCCAACATTCAATTCCCTACACTCCCTAGCAGAACAGAGTAGCGGAAAGGAAGAATCGGTCTCTCAAGGAGATGACCACCTGTATGTTGGAATCCAAGAAGATTGCTGCAAATTTGTGTGTTGAGGCCATGCATGCTGTAGAATACATTTCAAATAGGATGCCACACCCATCCATGAAATGGAAGACCCCTTTTGAAGCATACTTTGGACACAAGTCAGATGTGTCGAACCTGCGGGTGTTTGGGTACACTGCATGGGCCCAGATTCTGCTTGATAAAAGAAGGGATTTGCAACTGCAAAGCATAGAATGCTTGTTTATTGGGTATCCTGATGAGTCTAAAGGTTTCAAGCTATTGGATATCAAAACCAAATAGATTATCATTGAGAGAGGTGTCAAGTTTGATGAGCCTCTTGAGGAGGTGGAACTAGTGAAAGAGAAAACTGCTGAATTTCCTTCCTATTCTACTGAATATTTGGATGATGAAATTGGGGGTGATGACCCTGATTTGGATCCTGTAATTTCTGATATCATTGTGAATCAATCATCATATGCTGAATCAGAACCTGAAGTGCAAAATCATCTTCCCACATGGGCTCGACAGACACTCTCCTCTGCAGGAGATAACATTGGAAATCTGGATGATGCAAGGAGAACCCGGTTTGATTTCCAAAGAGCAGGTATTGCACTCTCTTTTCATGATAATTTGTTGTCCAAAACTTGCTATTTGATTATTATTTCAGACCCAAAATCCTACTATCATACTCGAAAGGATCCAATATGGCAAGTTTCCATGGATGAAGAGATGAATTCTCTTTAGCCTAAACACTACTTAGGAGCTAGTTTCTCTCCCTCCGGGAAGGAAATTGGTTCAATGCAAGTGAGTGTTTTGGAAAAAGGTTTCTGTTGATGGAATAAACTACAAATTTAAGGCAAGTATGGCATAAAAAGGATTCTCTTACGTCCAAGGTGTGGACTACCATGATACCTTTGTACTGGTTGCAAAAATGGACTCTATCTGCCTAGTTTTGGCAATTTCAGCATCTAAGCACTGGGAAGTGCATCATATGGATGTTAAGTAGGCCTTTCTGCATGGAGATATACATGAAGCAGCCTGAGGGCTACATCATTTATCCATCTTTTGTTTGCAAGCTAAAGAAGTCACTATACAGGTTAAAACAAGCCCCAAGAGAGTGGTATTCCAAGATGGATGCCTTCCTTCTCTCGCAAAACTTTTAAAGGTGTAGATCAGATACAAATGTGTATTTACAGCATTCTGATGGTCATATAATTATCATTGTTTTATATTTTGATGACTTGCTCATCATAGGTATCACAGTTGCCTCCATTTCAGCCATCAAAACTTCTCTCCACAATGCCTTTGAAATGAGTGATTTGGGGCTCCTAAAACAATTTTTGGGGCTCAAAATTGAGCAAAATTATGATGGGATTACGGTCACTCAGTCCAAATACATTTCAGACCTGTTAGTCAAGTTTAACATGGCTGATTGTGAGCCTGCACCATTCCCTTTCCTTTCAGGGATTAGCCTTGAAAAAGGAAAAAGCACACCTCCCATGGACAGCACTATCTATCGATAGCTGATTGGTAGCTTGTTGTACTTGACACATTATCATCCTGATATCTATTATTCCATGAATTCTATATCAATATATATGCAGTAGCCTCATGATATTCATAGGAAGGAAGCCAAGAGGATCCTCTAGTATATTCAGGGAACCAGGACCTACGGCATTCACTATGTTGTAGACTCTGAGCTAGAGCTGGTTGGATACACAGATTTCGATTGGGTGGGTGATTCTATTAATCAGAAGTCTACTTCCAAATATGTATTAATGTTTGTTGGTGGCCCCATTTGATGGTAGATCAAAAAGCAGGCTGCCATAGCACTATCTTCATTAGAGGCTGAGTATCGAGGAGTGGTGAATGCTTACATCCAAGCAGTTTGGTTGCAAGGCATTCTTTCAGAGTTTGATCTTGGTAGTACTTTGTCCACTGTTCTCTTTTGTGGCAATCAAAGTGCTATTAAGATATCCACAGATCTAGTTACGAGGCAGAGGACCAATCATGTAGAGATCCACATGCACTACATTAAGGAGCTAGTGCATGATAGAACCATCATTCTGCAATACTGCCCGACTGATGAGTAGATTGCAGACATCTTCACCAAGATATTTTCAAAAAAAAATTCACTTACCTCTGTTCACTATTGGGGGTGAGTTCATCAGGGTGATTCAGACTACTTTCAGTGTTCAGCTTGAGGGGGGGGGGGGGGGTTCCCACTGGGTTTTCCCTATTTTCCTCACTTAGTTTATTTTTTAGCATTGTTTCAGTTTCAGCATTGTAAAGGGTGACCTATGGCCTTAGTTGTTTGGGCCCTAGCATTTTTATGCATTTTATGTTTTCTAACTCCTCATGAGTATAGCTTAAGGGGGGGTGTTGGAGACATTTACCACCTTACACACTCAATTTGGTCAATTTTTCCTAGTTACACCACTATCCTAAGTATTATTGGCTTAATTAATATCATTGGAGCATTAAATGTCATCATCTAGATCACATCCACGCCTACCTTCAGTCAAGGAGGATAACTTAGCCTTCTCCTACATTCGAGGAGGCTAACTGGAGCACTCTAGGGGTGATCTGAGTGATATTAATGCACCTAATTGCTAACTGATGGTTACAATCAGTTAAATAGGGAAGTGAAGGTGCCTCCCTTCATTAAATTTATTATTTAATGATTAATTAGTAAACTGGAATCAACAGGGGCACCTCTAACCACTTCTAATGTTCAGTTCCACTTCAGTTAACCTCATCGGGGTTCATTGGAGTCATTGAAGTGCTTGCACTTGATGGTTGGCTTGCTATGAAATGTGTATGATCTCTTTTAGTTGAGACTCAGTAATTTATTGCACTCCGAATTCAGTTAGGGCTAAGTGGAGTCAATTAGGTTTTTGATCAGTGGTTAACTTGAGTGTTGACTGTGGCTTACATTCAGTTAAGATAGAATCACTCATGCAATTCGAATGACCTCCTTAGGAATTCAAATTACTTCTCATTCATGCTTGTAGCATGACATTGTAATGTAATTTCTAATTCTTTGTGTGAATATACAGAGCGGCTACTCATTCCGTATCCCATTTACACCATTTCATGAGTTATTTGTTGATTAATCTTTGATGAGACTGATATTTAGTCCCTAGATCAATGTGCAAGATTAATACCTCTTCACAAGCTGGGGAAAGAACATAGCCCATCTCACAGTGGAAAACCGCGGATACCTTTCATAGTCCGACAATGTAAACAGGGTTATACTCTCCGCGTGACTGGAGGAAGAACCCCACAACTCGTTGTGGGAGGAAAAGAAAAACAAAACCCCCGTGTGAGAGTGAGCAAGACCAAAAAACCCTATTGAAGTGGGATATTGGGAGAGTGGAGAGAGTGGTGAACATCCCCCTGCCCTCCACATGAGAAGAGCTCGCTGGTGGAGTGTACGTGGGGAAAATACTGGCATTCCTACCACCCACGATTCCCCAGCCATAATTGCTCCCAACTAATCGAACAATAGAATTTTAATGGGTGGTCAACACATGGCAAACTCCCAATGGCTCCCACGGGCTAGAAAATCCCCCCCTTAACCTTAGGAATCATGTTCTTTTCATTTAACGTTGCATCGTCGTAGCTGGATGTAGGTTTATTTTAATTGATGTGCATATTTACATGATTCCAAAACTAGAATGTGCCAAATAGCACAATATACCATCAGCAACGATCCCTATTATCGAAACATACACAACCAAATCGATGGTGGGGATTTTCCATTTAGCTCCACACCACGATTATTTACAAAATATACATCATGTATATTTTAATGCCACCAGGGTCAAAATAGGGGATATTACAATCCCTTCCCCCTTGGAATAACACCGTCCTCAGTGTTCCAATACATAGGAATGCGTATACAATTTGCACATCAAAATTTCAAAACTTTGCAGATCTGTCCCATGTTCAATTATTTACTTTAACTTTTAGGACCAAGCCCCTCAGCTTCCATGAGCTTCTCCTGCTGGTTCTGAGCTTTCAGCTCATCCCCAAGTCAAGGAACTTTGTGGCTGCTGCCCTCTTTATGTTCCCTCGTTGGGCAGTCCCAGCGTAAATGATGTCCTCCGCATTTCCAACATTTCACTGGCTGCTTCATCTTTACCTGCTCAATTTCCTTTGAGTATTCATGCCTAAAAGATTTCTTAATGGATCGCTTGGACGAATGTCCCACCATTGATCCACTTTACTTGCCTTTACGGATTGCTCCCAGAAGGCTTTTTACCTCCTTTTGCAAACCAATAGAGTCTTGCAAAATCTGGTGGTTCATCTCATTCTGCCTTTTCTGTATCTTGATCATCTCTCCAAGATTCTCTTGGGTCCCAAAAATCATTTGAAGGAGACTTCTAGCCAAGTCTAGCGGCTTTTGGTCTACTGCCATGGTCAATGTGCACCACTAGATCTCACCTTTCTCACCTGTGAAATGCATCATTGAAATTTTGTCAGACCAAGCATAATGTCGGCTTTAAAATCAGTCAATTAATTACCCAATTGGCATAACAGTCCAAGTCTCATCAAGGAGACTTTCATACTTTTCATGCCTTCCCAACAGGCAGATGAGCTCATTCATGTCCATTCTTGGGCAGGGAATTAACTGTTCCAGCATTCACAATTTACTTTAAGCAAATAAACACAGTCTATTTTCAGTCAGACATGCATTCAATAATCCTTTGTCTTCACAATGCATATATATATATATATAATCAAAAGGATCAAAAGGAAGAGATAGAGCAGCAAGAGTTTTTCCCCTCTTTGTCTTGTTCCATCCTAGAACCCACACCACCACTGTGGCTTTTCATGCTCTCGGCCTCTTTCACTTCACCGTGAATGCTAGACCAATCCCTCTTGGTCATGACACTTAGTGCCTCCGATCTTTTTCAAACCTCTCAACCATGAAGCCTCCCCACATGGTTTGTCTCGGCTGCTAGGACCTTCATAGTCTCACTAGCACCTTTTTCATTACTACTCATTTTAAGCTCTTCAGGATAGCCACATGTCCACATGCACCCCTAGGATGCTTTCGTAGTCCTCGCTTCCAGCGATACCTATATTCAAACATTGAATAGATTCACATGTTTAGTTTATTCCCATCATTTTTTACGTCTTAAACAAGAGCTTAAAACATCATAACCAAATCATATACACATGTATATTCATAAGTAAGAAATTGCAAAATAATCCAATACTTATCTGTATTGTGTGTTTCCTCTCTGGTCCACAGGATCCTACTTCACTTTGCAAGCCTTGGGATTACCTATGGACTTAGATGTTAGGTCAGCATGCAGGCTACTTCACAACATCCTTTTATATATATTAGGCATAGTCAAGCCAACCTTCAGTTGGGTTTATCAGATCGTCAACAAATTGCCTACACTATATCAACAATACACTTATATCAACAACCAATCATCAGCCAAGCCAACACCGTTGGGTTTATCAGGCCATCAACAATAACACATGCACTTATATCAACAATAAATGACCATTTCCAAGTTTCATTTCCAGCAGTGAGCTCTGCTTCCACTACCCCATACAACACAAGAAACCACTCCCTTCTCTGTGCTCTTTAGTAGAAGGTAGGATGAGCCCAATCCATTATCCATTTAGTGTACAACACCAGACTACATCTATTTATCATGACAACACAAGCGATATAAGCAACTCATCAGCGTTATTGCTCTAAAACTGAAATTATATTTCACATCATTCACTATCAAGTATTGAGACACCATGAGTGCGTCCACTTTATAGGGTGTAATCAATATTGAAAACGCTTCCATGATCCGACATCGAAAAAGTGTGCACCCTTTTCTGGTGTGTGCCATGTAGGCCCCATTCATACTCAAGCAATTGGTCATAATGGAAATAAAATCAAAACATGCTCTGCATATGGAATTTTAACAATTTAACATGCATATTCTTAGCTAGGGTCACATAATACTTATCCATTTACCAAGGCAGTATTCCTTCGTTGCAGAGGAATGGGGGCTCCCTTCTCTGAGTTGACAATCCTTCGGTTTTCCATCCCAACTCCTTTTTACATTTCATATCCACACATGTCTTACCAACATAATCTATACCATCTCACTCATGTTACTTACGAAACATGTAGTGTAGATGAGACATTTCCAAAATGTCTAATGGAGTTTCACCTGAAACCCATTTCCAAGATAAGGAAAAACCTCCCCATGAAGTTTGGCTTCTGCAGGTTACCACACATAATCTTCCTGCAATGTGTACTCTTAGCACATTCATAAAGTAGCCAAATAGTCAATCATTATCTGATAATACAATCCAAATTGATTGTTCCATAACCAAGCAATGACATTAGTAATTAAGTTCAATAGGAATTTGCAATTCTGTTTACTATAGAAATTGATTTGCTTGGCAATGAGGTGATCCTCATTTGTGGGTCTCTTGTAAGCAGTACTACTATGCCCATTATAAGTTTATGCTTACTACCATAACATGAACACCCACTTACAATGCGTCCTCCTAACGCAATCTTATGCAAGCCAATAGTGATTAGTAGTTGTCGGCAATTTCTTAAATCCGAAATTCACAAATTCAAATTTAACAACCCATTATGCATAAAAACTATTTTAACAGCCATGAGACTCTTCTCATAAGGTTTGGCTCTTTCACATGGTAGATTCCAGCATTTGTCATGGTCTTACTCTCATTGCCATGCTCCAAACAATCTACCCGAAACCTGAACTTCAATTAGCCAAACACTTGGTAAGTTTGGATGTATATAACCTTTTCATTGCTACAACCATCATTGAAGTATTTTCAGAATTTATAAAATTCGAATACTTCCAACTGTTAACCACATCAATACTACCAAAAGTCATTTACTTCATGCCATCATTATCATACTTTAAATTACAGGGTACAATCCCCTCATTTATGTAATTTAAAAGAAAGGTTTAGATACTTCTTACTTAACAAGCGTATCATTTGTACCACCTTACCTTTCCATAGAGTATTCCTGGCAGCCAATTGATCCTGACTACCCTCTTCATGCACTTACTATCCTGCATTCATAATAGCTCTTGAAATGGTTCTATAATTGTCATCAATTCATCATTTCAGCCATTAGTTATTCATAATATCACATGCACTATCTCAATGCATTCATGCAATGCATCACAACATTTGCACCCATACTTATGTAATCAGTTACTCACACCCTTCATATGCATCCAGTCAATGCATAACTACAAGATTTATAAAATCTTTTAATGCATACCCACTCAATGCTACCTTGCATTGAATCAAGAATACTATGCATTCAAACATACCATGCATGGCCTAACCATGACTACTTCATATAGGATTCATTACTATAATCAAGACCATCATTGCTTACTTTCCTTGGGCTACTAAGCTCATAACAACATAATACATGCATGACACATTTCTATATGAATGCAGTATAAAATTCAAATACTTGCATGGTATGAGACCTCTTGCTTTTACCACTCCATGCAATTGTCATAATTAAACTCTTACCATCATGGGTCCTACTTACCCCCTTGACATTACCAGTTTGGTGGATCCTTTGCAGGAGATTGCAGAATTTGCTCACCAACTTTTGATTCTGGACTTGTTTCCTTATCCCTTTCTCCATAGGGTTGCTAGTCACATTTGTCAGCATCAACAAACATATTTAGCCATGTCCATGTTGTCGTTGGTTTTTCCACTAATGCAATAATTATCATTAGTGGCTTATTATAAATGTATAATTCTCACTATTCTTACCAACATGTAATATCTTATGCATGCTAGGCATATCCTCATACATTTCATGTATAAAACTTGTAATCATAATTAGCAAGACAGAGTTTAAGGAAATTTTCCTTTTCAAGTCCCTCATCCTTGCATGGAACTCCTTTTCCATACAATAGCTGGTTGACTTCATAGTCCTTTCTACCTCTAGGCATGCTATTTCTGAATTTTTCCATATTCATAGCAGCACTTTTCTTCTCCAAGCAATCACTAGTACTTTTCTGCTCCGCATTCAAATTATGGTGACTCTCCCTTGTTCCTCGCTGGATAAGCTTTCCAATGCCTATCCACATGCTTCATTCTGACCTTGGGTGTGAAAACCACACCACTTTTAGAATGATGGCAAAACACACCACTGTATTTTGGTCTGAAATGCTAACTTCAGCCACCTAGAGATTTCTTCCTTTTCAGTCCTGAACTGCTGAAAAATCCAATGAGAATTCACTGTAAAACCCATTGAAACACTAGCTGGAATTTGCTAAGAAAAATTCCACTTTGAAAAACCCAAAATTTCCTTCTCCTCATTGGGTCTCTTTCCCACTAACCTTCCAGCATTTTAGTGAGCAATCGTCTAAACTTTCAATCTACATCGGCGATGCCAAGGACTATTCATTGGGTCCTTTTCTCACTAACCTTCCAGCGTTTCAGCAGCTAAAACGTCTAATTTTTCTTTGTTACTCATCGGTGGGTTGTTTTTCTATTTCCTTCCACTATATTGGGCCTGTAGTGGTCTAATACTCCAAGTTTTATTGGAAATTCACTTGTCTAATTTCCTCCGTAGTATCAGGTCCGTAGTGATCTATCACTCCGAACTTCATCGACGATTGGGACCCTTAAGTCTTATCACATCAGCAAGAAAATCGACTAACCGCTGCACTAGTGGTCGGGTTCTCTGTGCATCGGGTGGCTAGTTGTCTATGCTTCCGCAACAGCAGCCAATGATCCTTCTAAGGTTTTCGTGGGTCATAATCCTATCGATGGTTGGAACGACATCCCGCTATGGCATCGGACATTTAGTCCCATAGACATCTGCAACGGTGGTTCAATAGGCCTTAACATTTCTGATCGGCATGCATTGACGGTCTCATTAACTGTAATCTTTTGATCGATGGTTGGGGAGACTAGTCTCTGGGGCATCGGCGCTCGGATGCACTTCTTGTCGGGTGAATAGTTCCTTATGTAGCTGCAACGGTGGTTCATCATCGTTTAACCCTTTCCAATCGGTGGTCTGATCCGCTAATAATTTCTGATCGACGATCTGAAGCACAACTATCATGGCATCGACAGTCGAAACCTTTATCCTTCAAAATATTAGTGCTCTAGACTTCCGCAATGGCGGGCGCATGAACCACTAACTTCTTTCGATATTCATTGGCGACCAATACCACTAACATTTTCTGATGGCCGACGAACACTTGGAAAATTTTTGAAAATTTCTCCCTTGCATCGGCTCTTCCTTCATCTAATGATCGCCGATCCACTTCACTAATCCTCGGCGATCCCAACCACTATTCTTTTCTGATCGTCAATGATCTTGTTCCTTAGAAAATTTTTGGAAACTTTTCTCCTCTGTCTTCCGCTGCATCGGTCGTCGAAACAACTATCCTCTGCGGCATCAGCAGTCGGGGACTCTATCCATCGAAAGGATAGTCCTCTAGCCATCGGCAATGACAATGCACAATCAGTTAACCTCTTCTAATGTAGTCACCGAACTTTTCACCACATTAGCAACTTGATCATCTAAGCATTGACGATGTAATCAACTAATCATCGTCGATCGCTGATCATTTCACTACTTCATAAAAAATTTTAAATTTCCTCTTTGCTGCGGGTGAGCTTCAGACTAACATTCCGCTATCTCAAAGGACCTTCTCACTTAGTCCTTCGATGAGCCGATGGTCGATGAATGCAAATATTTCCACAATTTTCTTCCGATTGTCGTTTGTCGGGTGACCTTCAGACTATCTCCTCCACTACATCGGAAGAACTTCGCACTAAGTTTTCCAATGAGTTGACAACTCTGGCACTTAGAAATTTTTTGTGAATTTTCCTGGTTTCTTCTGGGTAGTAGGAACCTTTCCTCTGTTAACTGTTTCTTGTGGCCCTCTGAGGCCCAAATGATGCAACATAAGCTCTGTCACTGCATCTTCACGGCCCATTCAGGACCATGCTGCAACCAGAGCTCTAATACCATATTATAACGTCGCCGACCATCTTACCGATGAAGAGGATGCTACCAAACCATCAAAAACCTCCGAGAAATAGCCCCATGAACATGAATAGGCATATAATGCTGAAATAAAAAGATTAAAACATAAAACATGCTAAGATGCACAATCCTTCATATACACAGCGGAAGCAAACATACATTCATTCAAGCATACCACATGTTCATCATATTCATTAACTAGTAAATATAAATGCAGAGACGGAATAGTCAAGAATACTTATATTAAAGAGAATTCGTCCTACAACCAGCTACATCGCTGCAATGTTCCACCCAACCATAGGCCCGCGTGCTCATCAATCTCTCAGCAACGCTGCCACCCCCGAGCTGGGCATGATTCCCAAAGGAATAAGGGTCAAAGCAGGCTTACACATAGACAAGGTTACACAAAACATTCAAGTCAACACAGTAGGGTTTATCAGGCCGTCAAGGAGCTAGGAAAGGTTAAATGCTAAGCTGGTGGTCTCAAGGGAGAGCTAGGGATGCCTATACCAGAGCTAACTTGACTTCTAAGACATCCACACACCCAACACCAGGAATCAGTCCTTTCTCTGCTTCATAGTCCCTCAGGCCCTGACTTCCCTTTCCAATAATCTTCAAGGGTTGTGGAGAAGAAATCCAATAGTCTAACTCTGTCTGAGTGGCTCCAAACACTAGTTTTCTCAAGCATACCTAGACTCTAATCTTACTCTAAAAAATCTGAAGACCCACCACTGCACACCTGTAGTAAAACAAGTTATTCCTAGCTGGGACAGGGGAAAGACAAATCCTGAGTCATTCTTGGGCCTATCATGGCCAAAACGACTCAATGTCAACATACAGTAGCTCCAAACGTGAAAGAAACCACAGCCATGAATGATGGAGGGAAAACCATGGTAAACCGCCAGATCAGGGAAAGAACCATAGTCTCGGCTCAACAATGAAGTGATGGAAACATTACACAGTCCCAAAATGGGAGAGAAGTTCAATTCTCAATATTGGACAGGGGAAAAACAAGTATGCAGACCACAAAACCGTGAGGGTAATACACATACACACAGTTTGATAATACAAAAGGGAAAATCGATCCTCTTCACAGGCCGGGGAAAGAACATATCCCATCTCATAGTGAAAAACCACAGATACCTTTCACAGTCTGACAATGTAAACAGGTTCAGACTCTCTGCGTGACTGGAGGAAGAACCCCACAACTCGCTGTGAGAGGAAAAGAAAAACAGAACCCCTACGTGAGAGTGAGCAAGACCCAAAACCCCCGAGGAAGTGGGATCATGGGAGAGTGGAGAGAGTGGTGACCGTCCCCCTGCCCTCCGCGTGAGAGGAGCCTGCTGGTGGAGTGTACGTGGGGCAAAGACTGGAAATCCTACCACCCACCATTCCCCAGCCATAATTGCTCCCAACTAATTGAACAACAGAAGTTTAATGGGTGGTCGACACATGGAAAAATCCCAATGGCTCCCATGGGCTAGACAATTCCCCCCTTAACCTTAGGAATCATGCCCTTTTCATTTAACGTTGCACCGTCATAGCTGGCTGTAGGTTTATTTTAATTGATGTGCATATTTACATGATGCCAAAACTATAATGTGTCGAATAACACGATATACCATCGGCAACGATCCCTATTGCCGAAACATACACAACCAAATCGATGGTGGGACTTTTGCCTTTAACTCCACACCACGATTATTTACAAAATATACATCATGTATCTTTTAATGCCATCGGGGTCAAAACCGGGGATATTACACCTCCAATTTTTAAGACTTTTTCCTGGTCTCCTTTGTCCTGGTCTCCCTAGGTTTCTATTTTGTGGGCTAATTAACTCCAAACTCTATTTCTTCTAAAGAAAAATAAAAATATTTCTATGTAGAAAGGGTTTGAATGTTATTAATGTCATAAGGGGATTCCTCAATATTTTTAAGGTAGGAACTATGGTCTCTCAAAGAAATCATATTGTCTTCTTTAGTTTTATGCGTTTAAATTTTCCTACATAATTTCTTAAGATCTAACTTAGAAAGATGCAAACAATTCTATTTATTTATATTCTTATTGTATTTTTTCCCTTTTAATGAGGGTTTTGTACTTATTTATCTTTTTATATTTTAAGGATTCATTAAAAGCATTCCTAATAAGTTTTCTAGAAATCTTACACTTTTATCATATTAAAAGTTGGTTCTTTTATTTTCCATAATACCTTGTTAAAGAACTTATTAATAATAGTAGAGAGAATTGTAGTAAAATTACCATATAGTTTTCAATATCATCTTTATATAATATAAGATTTAATTCATTATTTAAATATCTTTAAAATATCTATTTTTATGGGAGATCAAATCGTTTAGATTAACCAAAATTCTTTTCTATAAAACTTTTAGGCCGCATAACAATGTTTTATTTAACTAAGACTGAAAGTGTGATAAAAAAACTCGCAATCGTTAAATACATTAAAAAAAATTATTATTAGCTATATATATGAAAGGAGTAAACTTTCTACCCGACCATTTGCACCGATCGGACGACCAGCAATGCGTGATGTGAAAGCTCATGCGAGCCAGGTCGTTCGATCGGTGCAAATGGTCAGGTAGAAAGTTTACTCCTATAAAATAATGAGATATCATATAAATTATGACACTACCCCAAACACATAAATATGACTCATCCAATTAAATTTTAACAATATATTTGAATTATTATTGTTCTTATGGCAAACATATGACAAATCATAATCATTGCTCAAATACATAAATATGACTCATCCAATTAAATTTTCAATATATTTGAATTATTGTTGTTATGGCAAATATATGACAAACCATAATCATTGCTTAACCAAAGTGAATGTTGCAATGAAAGCAATGATAAGGCTTTGTATCTAATTTGTAGTTTAGAAACAATGTCAAAAACCCAATAACGAGCATATTTGACCATTTAACCGCACAAATTACATAGCACATAGAGTTCCATGATGCGAAGGTAAGGTGGAATTTTGTCTCAACTCCGAGTGGAAGTTGATGATGTACACAACGTAAAGGCAACGCCTTTCCATGGTCGTTGATGTGATTGATAACAACACTGCCAAAACCCAATATAGGAAAAGGCGTTTTGTTTTGTTTGAGCGAGTGCCTCTTAGAATTATTACTTTAAAAAGATAAATGGTGATTGACAATTGCCATGATGATACATTGAAAGTAATCGAAATAATGTATCGGTTTACTTCTAGATTCCTAATGTGGAATATACACGTGGGCGGTTAATATGGATTGACCAGAGACCAATGAGGTGGAAGGAGGGAGGACCACCCTGTAAAACCTACCTTCCCGACTTGAACTCCTCTCGCCGACACCACACCGCACTGGCTATTGTCGTAATTTGGCTGTCGTAGCTGCAATAATTATAATACTTTCCATCTGCCACTGGCCTCTTCTCTTAACAACAGAAGACCCGACTTTCACCCGTCAATAAAACGCAACACTGCCATTGCCACTGCTAGGGTTAGGGTTAGGGTTAGGGTTAAGGTTAAGCTAATTGCGAACTCTCTACAAGATGTCAAGAGGTCATGTATTTAACATTTTTTTTGCTAGTTTGTTAAAATATGGTTTAATTCATTATTAATATTGTCAATATCCCAGAGTTTAGTATATAAATTACAATATTATAATAACTTTTCAACATTATTTTATCTTCTCTTTGATGGTCAAAAATACAAAACATAAGAGAGAACAGGTAAATATAAAAATGTAGTAACATTCAACAATTTCTATGTCTAGCTAATTCAAGATATGGAGGTTTCAAAAACATTATAAGGTTGTAAAAAGACACAAGTTAAAGTAGGTTGTAACTTGCAAGGCTACCACCATATATTTCAAGCTTTAATGTTCAAGTATTTGTGTTATACCAGCATAGATTCATCTAAAAGGGATCTACTAAGCACCGAGAGGGATCAAATCTCTCAAGGTGCAAACTCTATTTTAGAGTGGAAATGTGTAATCTAATTTTTATGGTTTTAGTTTATCTAATTTATGTTGTTTTGTATATATGTAATTCTAAATAATTTAAATTTAATTTAAGCAAACTAGTTATTTTTAATAATATTCTTTTTTATTTTTATAAAAGACACTTGTCAATTCTAGAGCACGGAAAGAGTTACACATCTTTCAAAAAAAGAAAAGATTTATTAACAAAACATTATAAAAGATGCATGAAGAAAACAAAACTATCATTATATATATTACATGCTTTGTTGCTAATTTTACTAATAAAGTTTGATTTTATTAATAATAAAATGGAATATGTTATATAAAATTTGAAAGAAGTTAAACGATTTATTTTTAAATGGTTAAGGATTTTGTTTGTAATGATGTTGTGTTTGTTTCAATGCAATTGACTCAAAATCGGTATGGTCTTATCTATTAGATAGAATTGGAATTCTATTATACCGAAATCTAATTATACGAAGTTTTACTATTTATCCAAATGCAATTGAAAGTTCAATAACTTATGGTCTTATCTATTAGGTAGAATTGGAATTATGCTAAGTTTTACTATTTATATAAATGTAATTTTATAATAATTTTGTGTTTTTAACATTATAATAATATATATAAAAGTTTTTTCATTATGATAATAATTTTAAAATTTTATTTAATTGACAACTAAAAATAAATATTAAAAATAAATATCAAACCTTCATGTCAATGATAGTTTTAAAAGGAGCTGTCTAACTAGAGGACTTTTTGGTGTTTAGGCTAGATTTCTACGGCAATTGGGTGAATTTAATCTATAAAATCTATAATTTTTGTTTTTAGTTGGCCTATTTTAAGTTCAGAAATGAAATCAGGTAACCAAAAAACTCCTAATCACCCACATTCTGTACTATATAGTAATGTTTTTAAACGTTTTGAAAATTCAGTAAAAATTCATTGCAAAAAACTGATAAAAACCAGCCAGAAACAGAGGTCAAAAAGTCCCGACAACTCGCTTTTAAAAAACTCAGAATACCAGGAAAAGTTAACCCTGACAATTCATGCCAGTAACGGCAACTAGCACGACACCAGCCAGTGGCTATGGTTGTAATTCGTCTGTAATTGTAATACCTTCCATCTGCCATTGGCCATGGTGGTACCATGGCCACAACAGATGACACGGCCTTCACGCGTCAAGAAAACGCAACACTGCCATTGTAACTGCTTAGCCAGCTATATATATCATGTATATTTTCTTGATTTTTTTTTAAATGCAAATGGGACAAGATGTCATGTATTTTGACGATATGTCGGATTATTTTGAATTGTTCTATGAATGTTTTTTTTAATGTAAAACGGTTAATAACAGTTATAAATAAAGTAGTTGATGAATTAAGAATAAATATAATTAATTATTTAGTTTTATAAAGAGAGTTAGATGAAAGATTAAAATATATAATTTTATATCCATTATTTATACCAGATTTATACCAGATTGTAACATAAGCTCAATGTAAACATAAAAGAAATAATATTTAATAAAGAAAAAAAGCAAAACTGATATAAAAATAAAAACAAAATGTTAAGAATTTTAATTAAAGCTTATTTAAATCTTAATCAAATTGCATTTAATGATAAGAAGATATTACTTACTACCATGAAATGAATGTCTACTATACACTGTGTGACATTAAAATTAATTTTGTTTATCTACTCAAACAAATTTAAAATTTAAAATTTAAAATAATTTTTAAATAACTATAAATATAATAATTTAAATTTATACACTTATTTTTGGAAAAAAAAAACTGAATGAGACATTCACGATAATTTTCTTATAACCTGAGTACAGATACAGTGAATAGACAACGACCACTAAATGAATTCATGGCTTGACTATTGATTCCCGACCAGTGAAGGGTACTCGCACTGTGGAACGTGGATTTGTCACTTGTCAATTCATTCTTTATTTCCTGCACATGATTTGTCAGCCAGCTAGGCGCTATTGGCCAATAAGCCCTGATCTTCAATCCAAGATCACATTCATTCCCCAGTCTAAAAATGGATGACTGATCCGACATCACGCTCATTTCCCCAGCTCTAAAAATGGATGACTAACCCGACAGCATAATTCATATCCATCCGTCTAAAACGCGATAAGTGACTCTTGGACTTGTATATTGAATTCGGCCCAACAATCTTAAAGGGAAATACAGTTAAGTAGTTTTAGATTTCTTTATAGAAAAAGTTAATAATTGGTGAAACCTTAACATATAGGTACATCAATATATTTTTTAACCAGAAAATACTGTTAAGTAGTTATAAATTTGTTTGCACAGAAGAGGTGCATTATGGTTGAGATGTGTAATTTTTTTGGTGCCCATCTTAGAGTTGACACTTATTCTTTATAAAAAATAGTAAAATATTATAAGGGATTTGAACTCTGAATCTTCAATTTAGAATTTTTACTCATTATCTATTGCTCTAAAATCAATTTTTACTCATTGCCTATTGCTCTAAAATCAGTGGACAAATTCAAGAATACAATTTAAACTCTTCCAAATTTAGATTTTACCCAAAAACAATTACCAACTAAAACCTACATTAAAGAACTTAAAGTAGATAAATTACTCAAATATTTGTATTGTCTATAAAATATTAAAAATAAAAATAAAATATTAAAATGAGAAATCTAAACCTCAGCAAATCAAATATCTTATTACGTATATGAGTGTTGCATATAAAGGAAATCAAAACCGTTATCTACAGTTAGATAACGAGATTATTAACTAGATTTTACTAACTAATAATTGAAATAGTATTTACAATGTAATCCAGAAGGATTATTCAACATTCCCCCCTTAATCCGAAAGGTCATTTGACATGCCAAGTTGCATTCTAAAATTTTCAAACTTTTCACGGCCCAATGCTTTAGTAAAGATATGTGCAATTTGCTCTGAAGTAGGACAATGTGTCAGATGAATGGTTTTGGCCTCAACATGATGTCGAACCAAGTGATATTTGGTGTTGATATGTTTGGTTCGATCATGGAATTTTGGATTTTTGGCCAATTGAATTGCAGAAGTGTTGTCAACAAAGAGAGGCATTGAAGTCATTTGTTTCTCCTATAAGTCTTCAAGTATTTTACGAAGCCAAATGATTTCTTTTGTGGCTAGAGCTGCTGCAACATATTCGGCTTCAGTTATAGAATCAGCAGGAACAGATTGCTTTCATGATCTCCATGTGATAGCTTCTGATCCAAGGTTCATCAAATAACCTGAAGTGGAGATCCCATGCTCTTTATCTCCATCAAAATCTGAATTTGAATAACCAATGAGATGAAAGTCTGAAACTTTAGAATATTTGATGCCATAAGATTGAGTGCTTTTTAAATATTTGAGCACTCGCTTTGCTGCATTCCAATGACCTTCATAGGGATGATGCATAAACCTGGAAAGTATTCCTACATCAAAAGTTATGCCAAGATGACTAGTAGTAAGATAATTTAAACTTCCAACAAGCTTCCTGTACTTTGTTGGATCTTCAAATGTGCTACCTTCATTTGAAGTAAGCTTTAGATTATGTTCCATTGGTTGTAGAAATAGGATTACAATCATGCATACCAAATTTGTTTAATAACTCTCCAACATATTTTTTCTGAGAAATGAAAATCTACTTTGGTTTTTTATCTACTTCAATTCCTAAATAATAATGTAATAATCCCAAATCTATCATATCAAAAACCTTTTTCAACTCTCTTTTGATAGATACTATATAATCATCATTATTTCTTGTGATAAGCAAATCATCCACATAGACAACTAGATATACAACCGATCTTCCAACTTTCTTGACAAATAAAGTTGCATCATCTAGATTGAAGTTCTTATAATTCAATTTGAGAAGATGTTCAATTAACTTTTCATACCAAGCTCGGGATGCTTGCTTCAAACCATATAAAGATTTGACTAATTTGCATACCTTCTGTTCTTGACCTTTGATAGCAAATTCTTGAGGCTGATCCATATACACATCTTATTTTAAGTCTCCATTCAAAAAGACGGTTTTAACATCCATATGATGGATTTTCCATCATTTTTGTGCTGCTAATAAAAACAAAGTTCGAATGGTGCCCCATTTAACTATAGGAGCATATGCTTCTGTGTAATCAACACCTTCTTTCTATGCATGCCCTTTTGCTACAAGTATCGCTTTGTGTTTGTCAAGTGAACCATCTGCTTTATACTTATTTTTATATATCCACTTGCATCCAATCATTTTGGTTCCAATTGGAGGGTTCACCAACCTCCAAGTTCCATTTTTTATGAGAGCATCATACTCTCTTTGCATTGCACTTTTCCATACATCACTATTTACTGCTTCTTGAAAAGATGCAGGTTCATCAAACGCATGAAAGTTTAATTCACAATCTAATGTTACAAAATGATCATACCTTTTAGGAAATGTCTTAGTCTGTATTGACCTACAAACTTCTTGTTGTTGTGGTGTTTGCTCTGTTTCTTCTTTAGAGCAAGTTCTGCATTATCCATGATACTTAGTTTATCCATTCCATTAACAATATCATCAATTGTCTCATCTTCTATTTCATCAACGTGTGCATTAGAATCATCAAATTGTGCATTAGAAGGAAATTCCAAAACTTGAACTTGACTTAGAACAGGAATCCCCCCCTTCAAGATTTGGAAGTTCATTATCCATTTTATGATAGATTTTTTTAGAATGAAATCTATCAAGCTGAGCAAGTTGTTTATCAATAGTGAGTGCATATTTCTCAAATTCAAGAAATATAACATCTCTAGAAACAATAAAATTCATGTATAAGGTTTAGAAGTATTAGAATATCCCAAAAAAATACACTTCTGACTTCTGGCTCCCAATTTATGTCTTTGTTGCTCAGGAATCAAAGCATGACATGTGGAACCGAAAATTCTAAAATGCTTGATAGCTAGAAGATGATCATGCCACATTTCATAAGGTGTTTTGTTTTGTAATGCAACAGAATGACATCTATTTTTAATGTAGACAACACAAAGTACTGCCTCTCCCCAAAACATTAATTTGACATTTTTCAAAAACATCATTGATCTTACCATATTCAAGAGTGTCATATTCATACGTTTTGCCACACCATTTTGCTGTGGATTATAAGGAACAGTTGTTTGATGTTTAATACCATTCTCCTGCAAATATTTTTGAAACTCTTGAGATGTATATTCACCACCGTTATTAGTTTGAAGGGTTCCAATATTGAGTTGAGCTTTATTTTTAATCCATAAGTGAAAATTTCGGAATGTATCAAAAGCTTGATATCTTGCTTTTAATAAATAAACCCAACACATCCTTGTAAAGTCATCAATGAAAGTCATGATATATTTGTTACCATTTGCTGATGGAACAGGCATGGGCCCACATAAATCTGAGTGAATAAGACCAAACTTTCTTAAAGCTCAAAACATAGAATCATTAAAAGGTTGTTTACTGTGCTTTCCCAAGATACAAGAATCACATGGGGAAAGTTGTCTTGGAATAGTAGCAATCCCTTGAACTCCTTTTTGTTTCATAATCCTGAGACTGTCATAATTAATATGACCAAATCTAGCATGCCATAACAAGCTGGAAGATAAATTACTGTTATGTTGAACCAAATTTGAAGAATTCTGTGAATTGGATGATGTACCATTCAACTTTAAAAGTTTGTTGTCTTCCACTCCATTCATTACAATCACGTTATCATAAGCTCTTCTAATTTCAATGATACCATCAAACATATGTATTGAGTGATTTTGTTGTCTAATTTGCACAAGAGATATTAGATTTATCTTCAATTGTGGAACATAAAGAACATCAGAAAGTATATAATTAGCAAGTCCTAATAATTTTAATCTAACAAAACCAATTCCCAAAGGTTTTAACTGAGACTTATCTTCCAAATGTACTACCCAATCAATTTGATCACTAAAAGTTTTAAAGAAGTCTTTTCTAAATGTCATATGACATGTGGATTCAGTATCCAATAACCAAATGTCATTCCATGAAAACGAAGTACTGAAAGCTTCTTGAATTCCTAGATTACAATGTGCAACAACATAATGTGTAGATTCATGAGGGTTACCTTTATTATTTCCTTTATATTGTACTTGCTCTTTCTTGTTAACAATTTTATCCCAAGAAGCTCTACAATAACTGACAGTATGACCAGTTGTTCCACATCTATAACATTGTTTCTCTCCTTGATTAAATCTCCCTCCCCCCTTCCTTTGTATTGTCCTCTTTGTCCTCTACCTCAATCTTTGCTTCTACTTTCATCCTTTGCAAATTCTTCTTTTGATTTGTATCCTTTGTGTGCAAGACACAAAGTTTCTTCATTGGGTTTAGACTCCTTCTTCCCAAATGTTTTCTCTCTTTCTACAATTTTCTCAACAAGTGTTTGAAAGGTCATAGCTTTCATTTGGCCACTAGCTTGAAGCGATTCTAAATAATGAGTATAGGTAGGATAAAGATCTTTAATAAATGTAGTAAGTTGAATGTCAACTTTTACACCAGTTGCATCAATATCATCGAAAATGGCTCTAATTTCAGAAGCAAGTTTCATTGGATCATTATCTTTTAATTCTAAGTTAAATAATTTCATCAACAGTTGTATGATTTCAAGCTCAGAATGTGAATCATACAAATCTTTTAGTTTCTTTAATGCTTCCCAATCACTTTTGATAGAAACTAAATGTCTACTTACTTCTTCAGTTACAGAGGCAATAATTAAGGCATAAGATTTCTTGTCCTTACTTTTCCATAATGCTAAATCTTTGGCATTAGTAGGTGGTATTGGTGCACTTTTATCCACTTCATCTATTGCTTCTCCATATTTCTTATCTTCTAAATTCTCATTCTCACAAATTCCATCCCACATATCATTAAAAATAAGGGTATTTTTAACTTTATGAAACCATTCTTGATAATTTTCTTTTCCAAACAAAATAACTCCAACAATTGAAATTAAAGAATTCATTGAAATTTACTATGTAGTAAATTTTTTTATCTTCTAAAAAGATTTCCTGAAAGGTTTAATATTTTAATTTAAAAAACCTTGCACTCAAATATAACTTGTTGTTTAAAAACTTTTATTTTCTGAAAAGAACTTCCCAAATATTTGATAATTAATTTAAAGAAACCATCGCACGAAAATATAAATGGCGGCTCTGTTCCTTTTTCTTTTTATTTAAAAAAAAAAAAAAATTCTTCAAAAGAATTACCAGAAAAATTTACGTCCAGTCTCCCCTTAATGTGCAGTCTGTATTTCTTCCACAATCTTTACTAAGCAGCTCTCCTTTCTTAGTGATAGCTCCTTTGCTGGCTCCTCCTTCACAGGCTCCTTCTCTCTCACCAAGTCTTTTTCACCAATGCTTCGCTTCCTTTTCTCTGATACCACTGACACAGGACATGAAGAACCTCAGCAAATCAAATATCTTATTACGTATATGAGTGTTACATATAAAGGAAATCAAAACTGTTATCTACAGTTAGATAATGAGATTATTAACTAGATTTTACTAACTAATAACTGAAATAGTACTTATAATGTAATCCCAAAGGATTATTCAACATATATTACCTGGTGCACTGGAAAGCCAAGTACCTTTCAAGATTAGTGAGCTAAAATCTAAACCATTTCCACTGCCAAAATTTGGCTAGATAGTTTTTGCTAAAATTGTGATTTTGGTTGCTTAAATTGCAATTCTGGTTGCAAAAATGGATTCAGCACCCTCCCCCTAGGGCACCTAGATTATGCAATTTCAACAATTCTTGCTGGATTTTGGTCAGAATTTTCAGGTGAGAAAAAATACAAATGGTCTAGAGTTTAGCTCACTCCTTAATGGAGTGATGGTTAAGTTATCAAAACATCACAATAGTCAAGCTAATGAGAAGAGAACAACCTATGATCAATCTAGTGATTCTGGGTTCCTCATAAATAATAATAATGACGAACACATAAATAGTAGTGTTATAAATAGTAGTGTTGTAAAGGTTTTGTCAATTTTTAGTTATGAATATAATTAATTATCTTACAAGTTTAAAAAAAAAATTACACCTAAAATAACACAACTTGAAATTCCATGGAATCAAAGTTGTATGAAGAATTACATTTTCATAGTGGGATAAAACATCAACCACCAATTCATTATACCTATAGTCACCAAAGTATCATAAAGATACCAATTGCTTGGAGACCAAGATCTCAAAATACATAGGATGAGACACCATAACAAAAACTAAAAACCCCAAAACTACATACATAAAACCAATATGTCGACACACAAAAATATTGAAACAATCATGTTACATCAAAAGATACTCATTAAGCCAGAGACCAAAAAATATCTATTTCAATATTCCTCAAAATAAAACCGACTATCCATGATACCAATGGCTTTCTTGGAGAGTTAATCTCTTGCAACATTATATTCCCAAAATATGTGTTGAAATGAAATATGAGTAAATTATGATACCAAATCCTTACTTTGACCATCCAATGCTCCAAAAGCAATGTGTGTAATGAAAAGACTTCGTCAATTATCATTTTTGAATCCCCTTCACTATGAATAGTAAACAAAACATGAATTTTTGAAAACCAAAATAAACGCCACAATGCAAGAAGTTCCTTTTAGTATTATTACCACTATAAACTCCCACACATTGTTTAAACAAGAAGTTATAATCATAGAAAAATTTTAAACCTAAAACTTCTTAAATAATCACAACGAAAACAGAAATAATAATAACGAAAACATAAATAATATTGTTCTAAAGGGATTTCAATTTTTTTAGTTATCAATATAACATTGATATTCTTAATATGCAAATTTTCACAAGATATAATGGTAGGGATTTTTTAAATCTAAAGCATATTAGAGTTTTAAAATGTTCTCAACATTTGAGTGAATGTTTTGTTTATCATTAAAATCTAAATAATTCAAAGAATGGTAGAGAAGGGTGATATGGTTGGATGATGTAAAGAAGGGTTTGGCTGAAAGTTTCGGTAAAAGATTGGGATCATTGATTGAGAATGAAGAATCTTTGGGAAAAGGATAGTTTTGGTAGGGATGTTGTAGAGAATGATAAAATTGATTGAGAATGAAGAATCTTTGGGAAAAGGATAGTTTTGGTAGGGATGTTGTAGAGAATGATAAATCTTTAGAACTTTTTCATGTTGAGAATTTGTTTGTACTTCTTGTTTCAATTTTTTATCCTAATGATTTTCCCATGTTAGAAGGAAACGAAAGAATAATCCACTTTGATATTTCATTCTCACCTATTCATGATGCTCCTTTAAACAACTGAGATGGGGGAATTTACCTTTAAGCATTTTTTCTAGTTCTTTTAATGGTCTGGATATCTTTCCTATTTCATTAATTTGTAATCCAAATGTTTCAATTCGAAAGAACAAAAAGGTAAAAAATAAGAAAGTGGTCGTGGAGGAAGTTTTGGAGGATGATTTGAATCAAACTTGTCAAAACCCTCAGTTCTTCTCTATTTGATAATGGATTACCTCATAACCTTAATGAAGTTAGTTCAGGTGGTTCTTGAGATATTAGAGAGGATGTAGCCCTTGGTGAGGGTTTTAAATGAATTTGGTCTCATTTGATATAACAGGGATTGGCAGTTTCCCTACGAGAACTGCCCTAAAAAATTTAATTGAAAAATTGAAACATGGGGTTTTTCTATTACAAGTGACCATGTCATCAGCAGGGAATGCTTGTGATTTTTCTTAAAATTAAAACCAAATTGGAAATTGTGTGCTTTGGATTATGTTGGTATGTCAGGGGGTACTTTGGTAGCCTGGAATTTATAATTGGTGGATTTGAAGGAAAATATTACAATTACAAGAATTATGGTGGGATATAAACTAAAGGGTTATAAAAATGTTGTTAGAATCCTAAATAATTATGCTTCTTATTAGGATAGGAGGATATTTTGGGATCAGGTGTTTTAGTATGGTATTATGAAGGATAATGTTCTTATTTTGGTGGGGGATTTAAATATTATTGTATCTCTGGAGGAAGTTTGGGGTGGGGGAAACAATGTGGATCCGCTTTCTGATGATTTTTTGTCTTTATTTGAAAATGAAATTATGATTGATATAGATCCTAACGGTCTTGTACCAACTTGGTCAAATGGACGGTGTGGAGATGTAGGTATTGCAAAACGTCTTGACAAATATTTAATGGCGAAGGATCTATGTGAATATTTTGGTAGGTACAGAACTTTGGGCATATTTTACAGGAATATTTGTTCACAACGCTATCATTTTAGAGCTGGATTTTGAAGATGAACTTATCCATTATCCTTTCAAATTCAACCCTTTGTGGATGGAGGAGGAATATTTTTTTACTTTTGTTCATGAAACTTGGAGAAATATGAATGTTGATAATGTACTGTCTCCTTTGAATGGAATTGTGAATAAATTAAATTTGTTGAAAATTGAGGTTCGAAAATGGGAGAAGAATAGGAAAGCAGAGAATGAGAAGGAACTGGCTACTGTTGATGAAGAATATCAAAGACTATCGAGTGAAGTTGATGATGTTTTATTTTCTATGAAGAGAAAAGAAATATTATTGAGGTTGAATATAAAAAATGAGAAGTTACTGAAGTAGAAACAAGAAACTTGGAGACCGAAAAGTAGGGCAGTGTGGTTGGAAGTTGAGGAAATAATATTATTTTTTTTCATAGATTCCCCAATCATAGAAGACTTAATAATTCTATTTGGGAATTAAAGGATAATCAAGTTAAGTTATGTAGTGAAAATAAATCTTTAAAAAATGTCGCAGTTGATTATTTTCAGGGTATTTATTCAAATCCTTAGACTCCAAATTTGGAAAATAAGTTGAAAACAATTAAAAATTTTCCTCAATACTTTGAAGATGAATATTATGAGATGACCGGGAAGCATATTTCTTCAGAACAGGTCAAGAATGCCCTTTCAAATTTCTCCAAGGACAAGAGTCCTGATCTGGATGGGTGGACGGTGGAATTTTACATGCATTTTTATGATTTAATTGGAAATGAGATTACCAAAGTAGTTGGTGACTCTAACAAATTGGGGGTGGTCCTAGATTCCTTAAATTCTACTTATATTACACTTATTCTGAATAAAGACAGGTCTGAGTCTTTTAGCGACTATAGACCTATTTCTTTGTGTAATCTTTTGTATAAGATTATAACAAAAATTATATCTAAAAGGTTGAAACCTATTCTACGTGAGTTTATATAAAATAATCAATTTGGGTTTTACCTAACAGGAAAATTTTAGATGGAGTTATTATTGCTCAGGAATGCCTTCATTCTATAAAAAAAGAGCACGCAAAATAAATTTATTCTAAATATGGATCTTATCAAGGCTTATGATTGAATTGACTAGACATATCTAAGACTAATTCTTATTCAGATTGGTCTATATTATGAAGTTAACTCTTGGATTATGGGATGCATTACTTCAACAAGGTTTGCAGTTCTCATCAATGGGTCTCCTACTCACTTCTTCAAAGGTAATAGGGGAATCAGACAAGGTTGTCCACTCCCCTCTTATCTATTTATTATTTCTATTGAAGGACTAAGTTTACTCATTAAAAATGAAAATGTGAAGAAATATATTTGGGGTATAAAATTTGTAGGGTCAATGTTCATTACTCACCCTTAATTTGTTGATGATGTTCTCCTCTTTGGCCAGGGGCCTGTTGCAGAATGGAGTTGTTTTCATGATATTACTTATATTTTCTGTAATGAATTGGGGTTAGAAATCACTGCAAATAATTCATGTTTGATTTATTCTTGTGATGACGATGAACTTACATTACAAATATCATAGATCTTTCATTATATATTGGTGGAGTTTAATGAGGGATTCAAATATCTTGGTTTTTATATAAAACCAAATGGTTATAGTAGAAAAGACTCGGATTGACTCATAAGGAGGATTCATAGGAGAATAAATTGTTAGACATTTCGATGGTTGTCATTGGGTGGAATATTAACTTTGGCATATTTAGGATTGCAAAGTGTTCATGTTTTCTGGTTCTCTTTTTACAATGTTCTCATTTCTGTGATCTCAATGATCATAAAAGGGATGTTTTAGTTCTTATGAAAGGGTGATTTAGCCTCGGATAAATTCCATTTATCTACTAGGATGTTTTATCAAAGACAAATAACAAAGGTGGTTGGAGAATAAAGAGCTTGTTGTGGCTTATGTTGATGTATTTGTAACTTCAGAATGTATTCATCTATGTATCTTATGTATTGTAACCCGATGTTTATTCCGGGATGTATCTATTATGTATTTGCGTCATGTCGGCATGCTTCGATGTTCCTATTAGGAGGATCAATAATGTAAACAAGTCATGTCAAGTCATAATGGGTAACCCTCTGATTGTGTAAGGGTTAAAGTCCCCGCAGTTCCGGGGCACTAGGGTTATTAGACTCTCCAAGTAGAGGTCAGCCCTAGTAGGGTTTTAGTCATGCTAGGATTAGTATAAATAGAGATCTGGGATCTCTATTTAGCACACATCACACACACACACTCAAGTGTAGCACATATTTTAGGAAGGAAAGACACTGGGGCTAGACAAGAAGAAGATTACTGCTGTCGGGAGTGCATCTTGTTGTTTTGGGGTTTTACATCTTGTGCTGATTCTATCTCTAAGGAAGTTGTGGGGTTTTCTCCATTTATGGTTTCCCTGATCAAAAAAACTGTGTTCATTGTCTCTTGTGTTTGATTGATGTACTTGTTATTCTCTCAGTAAAGATCCTAACATAATGCTAGCTTAATGTTGAAAAACTAACATGGTATCAGAGCTAACCTGAGAAGAAGACACTGTGCAGCTGCAGGAACTAGGGATTCATATTTTGTGGATCTTCCTCCACATATTTTCAGCAAAAGTAAGGTGGAACAACTCTCCTCCTTAGGGTGCATCTTTCTCTCGAAGCAGAATCCAATTCTGAGGTTTTTCAGTTTTGGACCTGTCACTACTGTCGGTAATTCGGGCTTTTCACAGAAGAGGAATTTTTCAGTGAGCCCAGGCCTGGATTGATCTCCTCCCCAAAATAGAAGTTAGGGACAAATTTCAAGGCATTTGGGTGAACAGAACTCTGGAAAAGCAAAACCCTAATTTTCTCCTGAACCAGCTCTGCAGGATTTCAGCTCAAGTTTCAGATCCGACATCTTGAACCTGGTAAGATCTAAAATATTTTGTATTTCCATTTGAGGTTTTCATTTAAGATGTCTCATCATACCAAGCTTGATGAAAAGCTTGAGGGAGATGAAAAATTTCGAGCCTAGAAGTATAGAATCTCCTTGGTCCTGGAAGAAAATGAATTAGACTCCTACATTCGTGAGGAGGTTGCAGTTCCAGAGGGAGATGAGGCAAAGGCCTTACATAAGAAGAAGATGGTTATGGCAAAGAGGATCGTTGCTGATTCTATAAAGGATCACCTTATCCCACAGGTGTCCTCTCTTAAGACACCTAAAGCTATGTTTGATGCCCTAACCAAATTGTTTGAAGGAAAGAACATCAATCGAAAGATGACCCTGAGAAACCAACTGAAGAATGTGAATATTCAGAATGAATCCAATCTTACTTCACAAGGGTTTCTCAAATCAAAGAGCAACTAGAAGTAGTTGATGAAGAAGTGGAAAATGCAGAGATTGTAATGACTACATTGAATGGCCTTCCTAGGTCATGGGATTCTTTCATCCAAGGAATCTGTGCTAGGAAGAAGTTAGTTAAGTTCAGCAGACTATGGGAAGAGTGCTCCCAAGAAGAAGCTCTGATAGCAGCTCGAGAAGAGAACATGGGAAGTGAAGACCAAGCTCTTATAGTACATTCCAAGTCTCACTCAAAGTCAAGCAAGAGAAAATCTCATGGTTCTAGAGGTAAGCACTTTCACAAAGATAATAGAGATGTATCTAAGATCATATGCTATGCTTGTGATGAAGCAGGACACTATGCAAGGAATTTTCCTAACAAAAAAAAGATAGTAAAGAAGAGCAACAAAAGAATACATCATGCTCATGCTGCAGAGGATGATGAACCATCCAAAAAGAGATCCAGATATGAAAGTGAAGATTCTTCAAGCGAGGATGAATATGTTCTGATATCAACTCTCACAGGTAACATTACTCATGGAAGTGATGATTGGCTTATAGATAGTGGAGCTTCCAAACATATGACTGGATTCAAGGAATCCTTTGTAAGACTGTCAAAGCATGAATCACCTCACAAGGTAAAGGTAGGAGATGACTACCAATATCCAATAAAAGGTAGTGGGGAATATTCATATAAGTTAGATTCTAGAAAATATCTAACAATGAAAGAAGTATTATTTGTGTCAGTACTCAAGAAGAACCTTCTCTCCATATCAGCATTAGATGCAAAAGGAATGCGGGTTGCATTCATAGATGGTCAATTCATCATGTGGCCAAGAGGAAAGACTATCGATGATGTGGTAGTAATTGGAGAACAAGAAGGAGGATTATACAAATTGAAGGGCCATCCAGAACAAGCCTTGGTCCATGACACAGTAGATCCAAGTGAACTTTTGCATAGAAGGCTTGCACATGTGCATTACAGAGCACTACCTATTGCAAGCAAAGCTGTTGAAGGTCTTCCAAAAATTCAAGCAAAACATGATGGGGTCTGCAAAGAATGTGCGAAAGGAAAGAATACAAAGAAGACATTTCCAAGTAGTGAAAGAAAAGCAAAGGGAATCTTGGAAATCATCCACTCCGATGTATGCGGTCCTATGTCATCAAACTCTCTAAGCAGGTATGCATATTATGTTTCTTTTATTGATGATTTTTCTAGGAAGACATGAGTTTACTTCATGAAGAACAAAGACGAAGTATTCAGTAAGTTCAAAGAATTCAAAGCCTTGATCGAAAACCATACTGAAAAGAAGATCAAGACCATTCGATCAGATAATGGTGGAGAATTCACTTCAAATGAATTCAAAGATCTATGCAAAGATTCAGGGATTAAGAAGGAGTTTTCCACTCCTTATAATCCACAATAGAATGGGGTTGCGGAATGGAAGAAAAGAACTATCATGGAAGCTACAAAATCAATGCTTCATGATCAAGACCTTCCTATGCATCTTTGGGCAGAAGCTGCCAGAACAGCAGTGTATGCACAGAACCGTACTCCACATAGAGTACTCTAGAATAATACTCTTGAAGAAGTCTTCTCCGACAAGAAACCAGAAGTCAGCCATCTAAAAATATTCGGTTGTCCTCTGTACATCCACATTCCAAAAGAGAAGAGGACTAAATTAGATCCTTCAGGAAAGAAGGGTATATTTGTGGGATACTCTGAAAGCTTGAAGGCTTACAGAATATATTTCCCAGGATATAAGAAGATTGACATCAGCAAGGATGTGACATTTGATGAAGACACAACTTACAACAAATCCAGAAAGAGACCTGCTGAAGAACCTGAAGAAGCAGAAGCACCCATAATTCATGATACAACCATGAATGAAGAAACTCGAGAAGAAGATCGATAATTTTAAGAACCACAAAGACCTGTAGATCCACCTCTGGAGAAGAATCCTCATAAGAGGAAACCTTCTTGGATACGAGAACTTATCCAAGGTGTGGAAAGATATGGGGCTCCATAAGAGAATCACAGAGAAAGAAAGAGGACCAGATCCAACTCCAGGTATGTAGCTTTACTATGTGATTTCATTGATAAAGAACCTTCTAATTATGAAGAAGAGGAAGAACAAAAAGAATGGAAGGATTATATGATCAAAGAGTACCAATTGATCATGAAGAATGATGTTTGGGATGTTGTCCCAAGACCAGACGGGAAGTCAGTTGTAACTTCCAAATGGATCTACAAGATTAAGCATGCTGCAGATGGTAGTATTGAAAAGTATAAGGCAAGATTTGTAGCTCGAGGTTTCTCTCAGAAAGAGGGAATAGACTATGAAGAGACCTTTGCACCTGTAGCCAGATACACTTCCATCATATCACTACTTGCTCTGGCTGCAGTGATGAAATGGAAGATACACCAAATGGATGTCAAGACTGCCTTCTTGAATGGTGTACTGGAAGAGGAAGTGTATGTAGAAAAACCACTTGGTTTTGAGACACATGATAGGGAGTCTCATGTATGCAGATTGAAGAAAGCCCTGTATGGTTTGAAACAGGAACCCAGGACCTGGTACGGCATAATTGACAGCTTTCTATCCAGATTGGGCTTTACCAAGAGTAAAGCAGATTCCAACCTTTACTATAAAGTTGAAGATGGCAACCCAGTGATGCTTCTACTATATGTAGATGATCTATTTGTGACAGGTATGAATGGGTTGATTACTGATACAAAGAGAAAGCTTGCTGTCGAGTTTGAGATGAAGGACTTGGGTATGATGCATTACTTTCTAGGTATGGAGGTGTGGTAGAGTGCAGATGGAATCTTCCTTGGACAAGGGAAGTATGAAGTAGAGATCCTGAAGAGGTTCGGGATGATGGACTACAAGATTATGGCCACACCTATGGAATCAAACCTAAAGCCATTGAATGATGCTTCTTCAAAGATGGTTGATGCTATGATGTATCATCATATGATTGGGTCATTGATGTACCTATCGAACACGAGACCAGATATTTGCTTTGCTGTGAACACCTTGAGCTAGTTCCTAACAGATCCGAGAAATGTTCACTTGATTGCTGCAAAGCATATTATGAGGTAGTTGAGGGGTACAATTGATTATGGGCTCAAGTATGATGCGAATCAAAAGATTAACCTGGAGGGTTATGTTGATTCAGATTGGGCAGGTAGTGCCATTGATAGGAAGAGCACTTCAGGATGTTGCTTCAGTATAGGATCAGGTGTGATCTCTTGGTTTAGTAGGAAGCACTCCTGTGTCGCACTAAGTACAGCTGAAGCAAAGTATGTCGCAGCTTGTTCAGCTAGTTGTGAGGCATTATGGCTATGGAAGCTACTGTCTGATATATTTGATCTCTAGATGGATGCTACTTGTATACATTGTGAAAATCAGAGTTGTGTGAAGTTGTCAGAGAATCCATTGTTCCATGACAAGTCAAAGCATATCGAGATCAAGTATCAATATATTAGGGATATGGTGCAGAGGGGAGCAATGAAGCTCCAATATGTTGCGACGGAGGAACAGATGGCTGATGTATTGACGAAGCCATTGGCTAGGATGAAGTTCAAGTACTTCAGGGAGAAGCTTGGTGTTCTCCAGATCAAGGTTTCCTCCAAGAGAAAGTGATGAAACCCATATCCATTCTGACATGGTGAGAGGATTGGTTCCTTCCATGGTCAGATGTAAGTACAGAGCCATTCTGATGAGGAGGTCAGATGTGAGTGCTGGCCATTTTGTCAAGTAGGAAAGATGTAAGGGCTACTTCCATTCTGATGAGCAGGTCAGATGTAAGTGCAAATCCATTCTGACGAGGAGGTCAGATGTGAGTGCTGGCTATTCTGTCGAGCAGGACAGATGTAAGGGATACCTCCATTCTGACGAGCAAGTCAAATGTAAGGGCAGAGCCATTCTGTCATGGCTAAAGGATTAGGTTCCTCCCATGTCAGATGTGAGTGCTGGCCATTCTGACGAGTAGGTCAGATATAAGGGCTACCAAGGACCTACAAGGAGCTAGGCATACACCCAGCATGAAAGAAGGCTGGCTCTGTATAACTTCCTATGACGAGATAGCACACACATGATGATGACCAGGTGAGATCCAAATCGAGCTATGATCTAGATCCATTTATGATGACTCTGAGAGATCCAGATCGAGTGATGATCCAGATCCAGTTATGATGACTCCGAGAGATCCAGATCGAGTGATGATCCAGATCCAGCAGTGATGATCCAGATCCAGCAGTGATGATCCAGATCGAGAGATGATCCAGATCCAGATCCAGATCGAGTGATGATCCAGATCCAGTTCAGTGATGTTGATCCAAATCGAGAGATGATCCAAATCCTGTGATGATGTCCCATGATGATCTATATCAAGAAGATGACTTGAAGACTCAGAAGACTCGAGATGCAGATGACGAGATGATCCAATTGATACAGAGAAGAAGACCAGTGCTGAAAATTGTGTCGAAAGAATACCTTCCTAGTTAAGAGGGAGTGTTGATGTATTTGTAACTTCGAAATGTATTCATCTATGTATCTTATGTATTATAACCTGATGTTTATTCCAGGATGTATCTATTATGTATTTGAGTCATGTTGTCATGCCTCGATGTTCCGATCGGGAGGATCAATAATGTAAACAAGTCATGTCAAGTCATAATGGGTAACCCTCTGATTGTGTAAGGGTTAAAGTCCCCACAGTTCTGGGGCACTAGGGTTATTAGAATCTCCAAGTAGAGGTCGGCCCTAGTAGGGTTTTAGTCATGCTGGGATTAGTATAAATAGAGATCTGGGATCTCTATTTAGCACACATCACACACACACTCAAGTGTAGCGCATAGTTGAGGAAGGAAAGACACTGGGGCTAGACAAGAAGAAGATTACTGCTGTCGGGAGTGCATCTTACTATTTTGGGGTTTTACATCTTGTGCTGATTCTATCTCTGAGGAAGTTGCGAGGTTTTCTCCATTTATGGTTTCCCCGATCAAAAACACTGTGTTCATTGTCTCTTGTGTTTGATTGTTGTACTTGTTATTCTCTCAGTAAAGATCCTAACATAATGCTAGCTTAATGTTGAAAAACTAATAGCTTAATCGATCTCTTTGTGCTAAAAGTTTATGGCGAAGTCTTTTCAATACTAGCTTATGGGAAAGGTTATAAAAGAAAATTATTTAAACTGGAAGAGTCTGGAATATTGGTTCAGGAATCATAGATTGGAAAAATAGAATGTATATTCCATATGGAAGAGTTTATTAAAAATATTTCCTATTATGAATGAATCCATTTGTTGTACAATTGGTCATGGAAATAAAGCATGTGTAGGAATCGATCCTATTGTGGGTCTTCAGGATGGTTATAAAATTTCTATGAGGTTGTTGGAAAATCACACAAAAGGGATATTTTGGTTTTGAAATAGGCATGGATTAGATGGGATCATGGAACTGATCACTGGGTGGCATCGCAAGAATTAGATTTAAATGGTCAATTATCAATAGAATTGAGCATAGCAGGAATATCGTTCAATAATAAACCATGTTGTCTGGTTTGGATACATAATAAAAAAACTGGGGAAGTAACTGCAAAGTTGGCTTATGATTTGATTTATAAGGAGGAAAATATAGATAGTTCTAGTTGGTGAACAAAGTGGATCTGGAAAGAGAATAGTCCTTAAAAAATTAAAGCATTCACATGTCTGTGTATAATAAAGAAGATTATAACATGGGATGTTTTGCATATAAAATGTTTTTTGGACTACATAGATGCATATTTTGCAAAATGAATGAGCAATTCGGTCAACACATTTTTTATTCTTATATTTTCTTCAATTTTGGTCATATTTGAAAATAAAATTCAGTTTTAGTGTAGATTGGGATGGTCTTTCTTTGGAAGAGAATATAAAAAAAATTAATTTGTGAAAAAAGAATTAAATACCTCCCTTTCTTTGTTATTTGGGAATTTTTGAAGGCTCGTAATAGAGCTATTTTCATGACAGTGTTAATCATTCAGGGTTTGTTAGTTATGGGATATTTTTTTGAATGTATTAAGAAAATTATTCTTAGACTATCAAATAGGTTTTTTTGATGGAATTGAGGAGGGAGGAACTTGTGGGCCAGGCATCGTTATTAAAATCAATCTAAATTATGTTTTCAAGTGATAGATGGGAGTGGGAAGAGGTACATATCACAACACATCTTTTGGAATTATGGGGTATTCTCTTCATGGCTAAGCAAAGGAGGATAAAGGACATTCAAATAGTTGGTCAAGTTTTGATTACTTGGTTGAAGGGGTTGGAAAATATTCAATATTTGTCCTTTGATGCATAAAGTTAGAGCTTTGATATCAGATTTTAATGAGATTTTGTTTCTGCATATTTAGTGACAAAAAAAAGACCAAACTCCTTATATCAATGACCACTTTTGGTTTGGCAATAATTGGTGGATCATTTACGGTCTTTTATTATGTGACCAAAATTGGTCATTTATAGCTTGTCAGTTGGTCATTAATTTGATCATTTATTTGAATCAATGACCAAATATATGACCAAATTAATGACCACATGACAAACTAGAATATGACCAAATTTGGCCGCATAATAAAAGACCATAAATTATCCACCAAAGTTGTTTTTTGGTCATTGATGTGCAAATTTTGGTCGTTTTTTTGGTCATTTATATCTCATTGTTTGGTCATGTATCTCTCAATTTTTGGTCATTTTATATGCGAATTTTGGTCATTAATCTCATTTATTGGTCAGTAATTTACTCATTTTTAGTGGTTTTATTTATGGTTATTATATTTTAATAGTTGTAATGGTGTCGAGTATTAATCAATATAAATTTTTAATATGATATTATGTTTAAATTTAAAAAATAATCATACATTATTTATCATCATCCAATACACATGTGAATTATACAATGTCACATTAATTAGTTAATTACAACACTTATAAATAATATAAATTAAAACCATATAAGTTTTAAATCACACAAATTATATTATATGAAATGTCAAGTATTACAATAAATATGAGTTTTCTCAAAAACTATCTCCATATCATTTTACATGAAAATCATCTAGTACATCAATGACTTCTCAAAATATTATAATGGCTAAACCATCCCACTTGTACTTGGATGCTAAGCCGTACTTAGATCCTGTGGTAGCTTCAAAGCCATACTTAGCAGCTTGAAACCCTCAATAATAGGCCCTTTTAATACTCAATGGAAAATCCTCAACAACTGGCTCTTCATACTCAATGGGCCACTTTTTGAGCTTTCTATCTTTCCACGTGCTTCTGTATCCACACTGCACGTGCTTCTAATCTTTCAGAGCTTTATATATGCGCAGGTACTTATGTATTCACACTGCAACAACGTCCTTCCTTATGTTGTTACAAATCTTGCGAGTAAGGTTACCTACAAAAAACACATGTTAAGGGATAAATTTTTCTTCTTGCTAAAAAGAGAAAACAAATAATTGAAAAATGTACATAGTAATTTCCCCATATTTAACATGGAAAAAAGAAACAATTCCAACAAACAATAGGTGTACTAAAAAAGAATAAACATTTAGAACTAGCAGACTTACAAATACATGAACATTAAATACCTCTCCATAAGGCCTGAAGATCAATGGAAGCATTGCGCAAAGCAAGAAATTCTTTCCAAGAAATATATGAACGAACTTTGCACTGAATATTTTTTGTCAAATTTCCCAATACCTTAGTTCTTCTAACATCTAATTCAGCCATTTGACTCGCTCTAAGGAAAACCTTGGTTTTCCCTATCTGAATAGTAAATGCAATTTTAGGTTTTCTTTATTAGCATTTTAACTGAATAAAATAGTGGTGGAAGAATCCACAACCTTAAAACATATACACTTCAATTCTATTCTGAATCACACTGAAAAAGATGCAATCTTAAACCTAACAAAGGCACAAAATTAAAGGGCATATAGAAAATTCCACGTGGATTGAACATAATAATGGTTGTAATAATTTTAAAGCTGGCTTACTGAGATATGGGAAAAAAAAATTTCTTGCCATTAGTGTGGACCTCTCAAGTCATGGAAAAAAAAGGTGGCTACTGAGTGCAGAGTTATGTTTGAGCCCTTAAATTTACAAGATCAAAATAAAAATCAAATAACCTATAAGAAGATTATTTTTCTAGCACTCCTCACAGTTCTACTAACATCTAAAGGGAAGTTATTCCACTTTGAGAAATGAAAAAGTGGTTCATCCTACTTGAAAAGGGGATCACCTTCCTCCCAATGAATCCCCTGTCTTGGAAGATGAG
>LPNX010522146.1:15557-43414 GCA_001517045.1 Pseudotsuga menziesii | reverse complement strand
AATGAAATGATGATGTCATCATTTCATTTTTTCAGGTATTTCTTGTTTTTGGGGTAGCGGGGTCCGTCAAAAGTATGCTGAGTGGGTACTCGTTGGATGCAAAATTTAATTCCGCATCCAACGAGCTCTCTCGATCGAACTTTGAGTAAAAACACAGGGAGATACGTCAAAAATACAAACAAAAAAAGTAGTTTTTTTTATGATAGTTATCCCCAAATTTATATTAAAAAAGTGTTTAAGACCTATACGGTATTTCAAATTTAAAACAATTTCATTGGCTAACACATGATTACATGGAATTTGAATAAAAGTTAAAAGGCCCATTTTGAGTTGAAATTTCCTCTAATGTTTCTTCTAAGATTAGGTGAGTTCTACATGCAAAGTATGACAAGTGAAAGAATTTTTTTTTTTATACTGTGTAAATTGGAGTATGTCAAAAACTACTTTGTTTTTATTCACCAGGGAAGATGACCTTAGGTCATCCGAAAAAGGAATTAAAAATTGACAGTGAAATACTGTACATCTAAAATAATTTTGAGTATCTATAGAATTTAAAATGTAATATCAGTTATAGAATGTACTAATTATCAAGTGACATATTATCTCACAGTTTACAAATACTGGTAAGTTATTTTAGCATCACTCAATTTACAACTTGACTGCATCTATTTTTTGTACAAAATAAATAAGAAAAATCGACTAGTAGTGAAGACCTGACCAATGCAAATTTGTATTAATATAATTCATCTTGTTCTGTAATCTAAATTTCAGTTGATCCTCTCAAACACTCGAATTTTATTTTATTTTTGATGAACGAGGAAAGACTCACCTATGTCACAAGTGCATAAAGTGGAAGTGTGATGTAGCTACATAGAAAATGCACAAAAACTCTATCATAGAAACAAGTAGTCCAATGGACTAATCCGATGCAAAAAATGGTTATTGTCAATGTTCTTCTCAAACAGAATGGAGATGCATAACAATCTGCTAGTACTAAGCCAAATCAATAGTTACCAAATTAAAACTGATAACTTGTTTGATTGGAATGCGTTCTCTCTACATTTGAGGAAAAAATAATTTTTTTGTCACCAAAAAATGTACAATAGTCTATGTGTTGACATTGATTGACATACTTTTATTTCCAAGGAAAACTAAAAAGGAAATCCATGAAGTGATCAAAATACTCACCCTAAGATGATTTTGATTATGATGAAAACAAACTTTTCCTGAAAACAAGATCTCAGGAAAAATGTGTATTGCAATCATAAAGTCAAATGTAAATAAAGTGCACAGATACAGTAGAAATGAGACTCTAAAATTGTATAAACTGAAATTGATTTAGGGTGAAGTTGCATTTTTTATTAATTATTGATTTAATACTACATATGAAACCCATAAAACTTTGTTTATTTATAATCCAAGGCTCTATTCCCTTTGAGTTTGACCTTGTATCATTAACATCGTCACATCGTGTCTAAACCACTAGATCACAGCTTGACAAACACGAAGACTGAAAAATGTTACCATCATTACCATTGGACAATCTAAACCCAATGATTATACACACAATAATTTATTCTTCACTAAATGAACATATCTCTTACCCATATGCACAAGAAGAAAACAAGATCGAAAACATTGTGCAGAACATAAGGTAACCTTCAATCCCTTGGTATTCCCATGAATATTTAGTGATGAGAATTCAGAAAATACATTTTTTCAGTGAGAATTTTGGCATGCAAATCATTTTTATACCTGGAATATAGTGAAATGGATCAAGAAAAGTACAAGTTGAGGGCGACCAAAAAAAATAGTTTATTTGTTGGCTACACTATTAGAGCTCCTTTCATTACAAAATGCCTATCTTGAATTTCTAAGGCCAACTCTGTTATTAATAAGTTATGCTCCCATATTATTTCTCCTTTGCCACTTAACCATTACAAAACTACAAGAAATCATCTATAGACATTAGATGTGATTTTTTGGCATGTTTCCACCTGGATTCCCCTTATGGTCCTTGACCTAAGTCTGTGAAGTGTTAGTTTTCTTAAACCTACAATGTTTGAAAAGATGAGGGGGGAGAGGGGGAATATTTTCCTTAATCCTCTATAGGGGACGGAAAAACTCAGTGGTTGAGCCATTTACAAATACTGCATTATGTAACAAAACCGTAACAGGACTATATATCCAGTAAATAAGGGAGGTAGAGAATCCAACTTTGAAGAGAACTAGACATAGATGCATGTATAGCTGATTATGTTAAAAGCTTTGGATATCTGTGCTTTGGCTATGAAGGTATTTTTATGCTACATTTTCAGAGTGTAGGACCTCTTGAACTATTCCAATTTGCTTCTTGTATATATTCTAGAAAATCCATTTGTTCTTTAGATATCATACTTTGGACAGTATGGGATTTAGTTTGGATGAGATTGTTCAATCTGTAGTCTTGTATTACAGTGGTAGAGTGATATGGGCATGTCCCGGACCTGGTCAAAATTTGTGGGATGATTCTCTTTTGGTATTGTTAACAATGAATGTTGAGTTGAGTGCATGTAGGATTTTACCATTTTTGCTCGATTACTTTATGAACTTGTTGGTGTCTCTTGCCCTTAATATATAATAACCCTACAAAGAGCTCCATAAGGAACTCATCTGGTTCCAGGATATTTTCATTTTAAGTATTCTCAAGAAGATGGATAATCTAACCTATTTCAACTGGCCTTTATAGGTTTGCATTCATGTCTTCATTTCCCCATCCAGGGAAGATCGAGTCCACTGCTAAAACATCCTAGATGGATTCCTTTTGGGGTTAAACAAAATAATTATAGAAGAAATAAATTGATTATTTTATTATATGCCAAAATGTCATACAAATTTGATTTCATTGTGAATCTTACATATTGATTTGCATGTTATTCAATATTTTTGCATATTTGTTTAAAAATGAAACATTTCTACCACTTTCCTTAAGCGAGATGGACCTTATTTTTGTGCGCCTTCAGGCATCTTCCTGAGTGAGAAGGTTGTTCCATTTGGATTTCAGTTCTTGTTGTTCCTCTAGTTGTTATGAGAGGAACCACTCGCCACAATGGACTCTTGGGTGCCTATTATTTGGCCTACCACTTCATTGATTTGTGCATCTGAGTGCTTAATATTTTTTTCTCATTCTTTGGTTATCCATTTGGTTTTTGGATTTATTTGGAAGCACTCCATAGCATAGTATCGTTTTGAAGGGGAAAAAGGGTTCCACCTTCTTCAAATGAGATCTATGTACTCTAGGGAATTCAACCTAAAAGGGATTGAATGTAAATGAATCTTTGGTGCTTCCAGCTATTATTTTCCAATTGTAGTAAATTGACCCTTCATACACTTTTGTGATTGATCTGTACTTTCCTACCGAGGAGGATATGGTATCCTTCACTAAGGATATCTCCTAGCATTTTACTGTGTTCCTAGTCTGTCCTTTTGTTTTCCTAGGTAGGAGTAAGCATGATCTATTCCACATCCCTCTGAGCCAGAGTCTTCAAAAGGATTTTGGAAAAATTATTAATGGAGGTTTCATATATTTGAAACCAAGTATCATCCTCGAGAGCATGCATTTACAAGTTTCAAAAACCTACTTTACTACTATAAATTGAACAGCTTCATAAATTTTCAAATCATCTCTGTGATAGGATGATCCTCATTATAACCTATAGAATAATGATTATTTGAGTGCAATTCATCAATATCCATGCCTTTGCACTCCATTGAATCTGGTATAATAAGCGGAAGACCATGTTCATTATACATGTTTAACCAATAGGATTGTATCAATTGTTGAAATCCTTGCAAACAAAGAATATCTTTGATTACGTATTTGACTATTTAGGATGTGGTTTTCGAGAAGATGAATGAAGCTGATAACATTTTCATTGGTAACTTGCATATCCTTTCCACCTGGCATCATTTCCTCATTTTGTTCACCATACTTGTTATTTTACTTACAAAATGTAACCCAGTTGGTGAATGTCAATATCACACTTCTTTAGGTATAGAATATTCTGATACAGATTAGGATCCAAAAAAGGAAACTTGTGAAAATAATTAAGATTCTCTTTGAGATTTCCCAGAAAGAATATGGCAACTTGGATGCCAATTAAAATTTATTCAAACAGATCCTTTCCAAAAACGTATCCAAGGAACTTGAAATATTGGATATGTTGCAGGATTTGGATAGAGTATATAAGAACAGTTTCCTTGAAAAGTTCAAACTATATATCAAATACTACTTAGGTTATATTATCCCTAAAATTTGAAAACACCACCTCCATCAACACCAACCTCTTTGACTGCACATTCATTTATGCCCAGATGTGTCTTATCCTGATTCAAAGTCATACAAAGGGTTCTATGTGAGAACTACTATTTTATTGTCTCGCTGCATCCAACTGTGAAGTATAAATTGAACCTTGTTTTTGTAATGACACTAAGAATGGTGGTCATTTAAGTAGCTCATGGACCATTGAATTGTCACTTCCAGCCTGATCATATAATCATCCTAAGCATAGAAGACTATTCCCTCAACTACATCAATACCATGAAAATCATATGGTGATGCAAATTGTCACCTACAGCTGCAATCATGCATATGTTCTAAGAGTTTAGTTGTTAACATACTAACTCGCTCTCCATTAGATTATGACTAATTTTTTTTTACTTGATACAGATTGAACAACCTTTCTTGTGCTGGAGGAATCTTAAAGGGTATCACCATAGCAGCTACCACAATGCCTCTTCAAAATGTTCTATAATCCCACATTTTGTAATGAAAGTGGCTTGTTTCTTGTGAAAGTCCTCATTATCATTTATAACGTATCATCAACATGTCGCTATATAATGAATAGAAACACAGAGGCAAAAACCAACCAGGAGCATCTCTTGGTTGGGAAAATGCTTCCAAAGCCTTGATAGATGGTCACCTTTGGCTCAAGTGACACCGTTTCATGCAATGCTAACGAATAGGAACAAGTTAAGTAACAAGTTGTATATACCAGTCCAGTGACAACATTCTCAAGGTGTAACATTGGAATACAAACATGCACAATTTACAGACTACAGTATCATCTGTTGCTTCTGTATTATATGGCTCCTCATATTTACTTATTATAACTTGTAGCTTTGTTCCAACCGTCAAAAGTATCTACACATTTTTTAATATCAAATGGAAATAAGTATGAAGAATTCAAACATAAAACTTTCCAAGGTTATTGACTCATGTCATCAATTATACACAATCGTACTAGTATTAATATTTTTTTCACTTAAAACCAAGGGAACAAAAGCAAGCCAAAAGAATGCATACCACCCTGCTTAGAAGAATATATCCAATCGAAAACAGAATGTTAGATGAAATGGTAGTAGAAACTTCCTTTTATAAAATATGTAGAATGAATACCTTGTAGGAAGAGATCAAGTATCAAATATTTACCATTCACATTCAGAAGCAAAGATATTATAGAAAAATACCACAAGGGAGGGATACAAATAATGCATTAAAGGGGGTGTGTTAGTTAAAAATCAAGATCAGGTTTTTGGGAAAACAAGAGGATGACAGAGCAATGTCTGAGAAGGGAAATACGTTATTATTTCTGAAGAACAAATATTTTGTTAACACGAAAATATTTACTAACCTAATTCCAACCACGCTCTTGAATTAATCATCCAAATATCTCTTGATATATTTTTGAAAATGAAACTTGCTAGTTGGAGCCAAGTGAGCTTGTACATTTCAAAGAAATGAAAATTTTAGCACAAATAAGATCTGTTACATGAATGAAATGGGGATTGACATAACCAAGATGAAATAAAAAAGAATATTTAAATTTATCAAGACATACAACAATGAATCCATGGTGCAAGATCAAGTAATCAACTTTAGTTACAGACTGGAAAAATTGTTGAAAGAAACATACCTGCATATCTAAGGAAAGTTAATTTTAAAAACAGAAGTTGATATTTCTCAATTAATGCGAAAAGGGAAATCAAATTATATCAAAAGAAGATTTTGAATTTTGAATAACTTACAATAAATTTAATAATTGGTTTTTGGCTCTAGAAATTCATATGTCACTTTACAAATGAAGTTTCATGGGTTAGTATGAATCTTGAAGGATCGGCTTGGATAAAAAATAAAACAAATCCCTCAAAAATCATCCAGTTTACTTAACACCCTCAGACGTTTATCCAATCCCCAAAGATTCATGTTGTGCCCTTTTAATATTTTATTTTTGAAATCGAAAGCATTATTCAAATAGCCTATAAAACAACTTATCTCCATTAAATTTTTCCAAACTGGATTAAGTTATTACTTTTCAACCTGAGAGTATCCAGATGCTAGAATAAACACTCTCCCAGACTAACCTAGATTCAAGAAGAGCCAAAAGAGCTTACCACATGAGAACTCATAACCCAATGCTTGTGTCTCATGTTCCCATGCTTTCCAACGCTTCATCTAGGCATCATTCAGACTTTTAGATTTCGGCATTAATAGAGGATTTAAATGCAAGTAGATGTCGAAACAGTAAGATCTAAGGAAGGATGTAAACTGAATTATACCCCCTTCCACTTACTTTTTCTCTTGCTAGGGCTACTGCTAAGAGACTATATAACACATGGATAAATGCCAGCAAAAAAATGAAGATGTGGAGTTGGTTCATGCCGATTGGGGAGACAAGAGGATATTTACCCTTGAAACAAAGATTGACAAATTATCAAATAAAGTCTAATATAAGATAAATATTTGAATTTTTTATCTGTAGCCGATTCCTAAATGGTATAGGTAACCCTCATTGCATGAGAAAATAAATCATAGAACCATAGGATATGGATAAATATGCCATGTGCATAAGACGAAGAGTTGGGTTTGTTGTTTACATCTGTGGAGTTACAATAGGTTTGATTCCCACCGAAGCCAACTAAAATGTGCATCCATGGGACCTCCTATTCAGAAGACATGGATTCCCACAAATTTTTTCGGCCAAGCTCCTCCCCATTATCTACTTTCATGCTTTTAGCAGCAACGTTAGTCGCATTTTTCTTACACGGAAGAATAGTATAAGCTACATTTTTCGGTATACAAATCATAGAAATGAGCTTTTGTCCAACTGGCAGCATAAGTGATATGAAACCTAGAAGCATCAATTCTATGACCCAAAAGGACGAATTTTAGAATTTTTTCCCAGAGAACAAGAATCTCAATCACAAATTCTAAGATAAAAGAAATCAATGTGCACAAGAATTAGTTATTTTTTACCTAGAAAAAGAAGCCTCCAAAAGGGGGAGTCATCTGTAATTCAAAAGAAACCAACTAGTGTCAGAGGTGAAGCAGAAAAATAGATCCGAGCACGATCTACTCCTTAGAATCCACAAACACACGATTTACTCCTTTGAAGCCACAAACACATTGTATGTTCCACTAAGGCCACAAACCCCTGTAAGATTTTCAAAAATAATAAAANTATATATATATATATATATATATATATATTCGGCGAGCCCTTTTTGAGGAATTGATATGGTGAAAATTAAAAAAAAATCATACATTAGCTTAGATATCCAGTGACCAAATTTGGTCATTTATTTTTGGTCTTTTTTAGTTTAATTTTTCTCACGTGACCAAAAGCGGTCATTTATCTTGGTATTTTTTAGTTAGCTCACCTAAAGTTATTAATTTTGGTCATTTATCCCTTGAAAAAAATTGTGGTGACCAAATTTTTTGGTCTCCTGCTCAGTAATCTCTCATTTTGTACTAGTGGAGGTAGAGAGAGGGGGAGGGGGAGAGAGAGGGGCAAAGGGAGGGAGGAGAAGGAGGAAGGGGGGATGGAGAGGGAGAGGGAGTGATTGGGAGAGGGGGAAATAGGGGGAGAGGGAGAGGGAGGGGGATAGGGGTGTTATATTTTTATCATTAAGCATAACATTATGTTAGGATCTTTACTGAGAGAATAACATGCACATCAATAAAACATACGCACAACACAAGAGACAATGAACACAGTGTTTATCCTCGGGGAAACCATAAATGGTGAAAACCCCACAACTTCCTCAGAGATAGAATCAGCACCAAAATAGAAAATCCCCAAAACAGTAAGTGATCTCCGAACAGCAGCAGTCTCTCTCTCTCACAGTGGGAGAGCTTCTCCTCTCTCACTCATGCGCCCCAATGAATGAGTGTGTGTGTATATGTATCATAAATAGAAAGGCTCTCACTCTTTATTTATATTCTTTTATTGACTTGGAACCCACTCCAACATGTTAGCCTCACTCAACAATTACTTACTATAGCCGACATCTCTAGGAGCGTTTAATAACCCTAGTGCCCCACCACTTGTGGGGACTTTGCCTTCTCTGATCAATACGAGGGTAACACAATGGTGGGGACTATTTCCTCGAATTAGAATGACTCACCTAGGGTTGAATTCAATAGGATAGTATAATAACCCAAGGGCCCCACAACTGTGGGGACTTTAACCCTTGACCAATAGGAGGGTTACCCACAATGACTTGACATGACTTTCTCATTATAGAAACTTCTCGAAATAAACATCAGGGTATGACATGACTCAAATACATTACAATACATCCCGGAATAAACATTGGGTTACAATACATAAGAAATATGGATAAATACATTTCAAAGTTACAAATACATCAACACTCCCTCTTAACTATTAAGGTATTCTCTCGACACAATTTATCAGCACAAGTTTTCTTCTCTGTATCATCTCGATCATCATTGAGTTCTCATCATCTTCATATTCAAGTCATCTTCATCTGGATTTGGATCATCACTCGATCTGAATCATCATCATTGGATCTGGATCATCACTCGATCTGGATCATCATCACTGAATCTAGATCATCACTCGATCTGGATCATCATCATCACTGGATCTAGATCATCACTCAATTTGGATCATCATTGGATATCATCACTGGATATAGATCATCACTTGATCTGGATCATCTACGGGCATCATCACTGGATTTGGATCATCACTTGATCTGGAACATCTCTGTGCATCATCACTGGATCTGGATCATCACTTGATCTATATCATCACTGCTAGATCATCATCACTAGATCTGGATCATCATCACTTGATATGGATCATCATTGGGCATCATCATAGGTGCTATCTCTTGATTCTTCTCATCATAGGAACCTCTACAAATCCAGTCATTTTTCATACTGGATGTATCATCTCAGAGCTAGTCCTTTTTCATACTAGATGAGGAATCTACCCAAAGCTAGTCCTTTTTCATACTAGATGAGCCTTCCCAGAGCTAGTCCTTTTTCATACTAGGTAGGGAATCATAGAGCTAGTCCTTTTTCATACTAGACGAGGCATCACAAAACTAGCCCTTTTTCATACCAGATGTGGCAGCCACTCAGAGCTAGCCCTTTTTCATACTAGATGATCCTTCCCAGAGCTAGTCCTTTTTCATACTAGGTAGGGCATCACAGAGCTAGTCCTTTTTCATACCAGATGAGGCATCACAAAGATGTTCCTTTTTCATACTAGGTGCGGCAGCTACTCAGAGCTAGTCCTTTTTCATACTAGATGAGCCTTCCTAGAGCTAGTCCTTTTTCATACTAGACGAGCCTCCACAGAGCCAACCCTTATTCATGCTGGATGTGCCATCTACACATATACCTGAAAATGGAAGGAACCAATCCTCTCACCATGTCACAGATCTTACATCTAACCATGGAAGGAACCAATCCTCTCACCATGTCGAAATGGCACAGCACTTACATGTAACCATGGAAGGAACCAATCCTCTCACCATGTCAAAAAGGCACACAAAATCATCACTTCCCTTTGGAGGGAACTTCGATCTGGAGAACACCAAGCTTCTCCCTAAATTACTCAAACTTCACTCTAGCCATTTCTAGCATAGAATCACATTAGGGTTGATTATGTCCAAGGATAACCCACGAGCTTTTCCAGGACCAATTACATTCAAGGACAACCTACATGACTATTTACGTCTGAGCAACCTACGAGCTTCGCTAGGATTTATGCTCAGACAACCTGTCTCCCAGCTATGCTAGAACTCCCTCTTTCAAGATATCTTGATCTATATCACAAAATGGAGCTTCGCTGCTCCTTGCATCATACCAAAAAAATAATGCAAGTCAGATCAATCAAATAGTAGTTTTCAAGAGAAACATACTACCTCCTGAAGAGCAAGTGGCAACATATTTTTCCTAGACTGTACTCAGTTCCATGCAAGACTCCATCCTGCCAACCAAGAGATCACACATGATCTCACACTAAAGAAGTACCCCAAAGTGTTCTTCCTATCAATGGCACTGCCCAATCTGAATTCGTATAACCTTGCAGGTTAATCTTCTGATTCGTATCATACTTGCAGCCATCAAGTGAACATGTCTCAATGTGTTCACAACAAAGCAAGTATCTGGTCTCGTATCCATCAGGTACATTAAGGAACAAATCATCTAATGATACATCATGGCATCAACTGAATCTAATGAAGCAACACTCAATAGCTTCAGGTTTGATGCCATAGGTTTGGTCATGCATTCTATTATCCTGAACCTCTTCAGGATCTCTACTACATACTTCCCTTATCCACACCTCCATGCCTAGAATGTAGTGCATCAACACACAACAATATCATCACTAATCTTCCGCCTTCAACCTTGAAGCAATGGTTGGAATCCACTTTACTCTCAGTAAAGCCTAGAGTCATCAATAATCTATCCATCCTGTCGTACCATGTAGTGCCTAGAATGTAGTGCATCGACACACAACAAGAGAATCACTAATCTTCCGCCTTCAACCTTGAAGCAATGGTTGGAATCCACTTTACTCTCAGTAAAGCCTAGAGTCATCAATAATATATCCATCTTGCAGTCACTCCCTCTGTCTTCCATACTCTATGCACTGAAAGATTCTGTACTGGAGTGACAAGTAGCTTCCTATGCTACTAATCTTCTATGTATCCATCTAGGATCATTGGATACCAAGATCCTCTATCTTGACCCTTTTCAAAAGTTCTTCTTGCACCCATCTGTGAACTTGTCATTTTTTATCCACCTTGTAGCAAAGGTTCGGATCCTCATGTATGTGTTATCCCATGGGTGTCTTCTGAGCACGTACAAGGCCTTCTTTCACTTGCACACATGATTCTTCCTATCATGTGTCTTCACTTGCAATGGCTACAAATGTCTCTTCGTAGTCTATGCCTTCTTTTCATGAGAATCCTCATGCTACGAATCTTTCCTTGTATCCCACGATGTTTCCATCTACTGCATGATGGAACTACGAACTTCCCTTCATGTATCAATATTGCATCCTAGACATCATTCTTTTTGAACTGATCTTCCCTTTGTTCTTGGAAGGTTCTACATCAATGATGTTGCTGCATTCGTCATATTATTTTTCATTTTGAAATGTCGTCACTTGTTATTCGAAACAAGTCTCATTCTTCTTTGTTTGCAGGCGATTATGTATGCAATATTTCCTACAAGTCAAATGCATTTGTATGGTTAGAAACATTTCATAAGGAATGTTCATACTGGAAAATTCTTATGCATAAATATATGATCATGCAACTACTTTAGCCAATACAACATTCATCCATATCTCACGAAAACTTTTCTAGATGCCTTCCATCTCTACCAAGACAACATTGAGATTGTGCACTAATCCAATATGTCAGCAAAGAGGTTTCATTCTAGATAAGTAGCAATGGAGAGTTGTATAGCACCATGAGCTACTTACCCATCACATGCATATTAGAAGTATACTATCATTAATGCAAACATCCTATCATGCATAATACATCAACTGAATATAAACAAATGTATAAAAAAACAATATCATGAAATGACAATTGAATACTTATCTTTATTTGTTTCATGGGTAGACTCCTTATTGAGCCTTCAGCTTCATCATCTTCTTCATTCATAATATCATCGTTTCTTATCCAAATGCTAAGGTGGATAAGAGATTCTTCAAGAGTTGAGTTCTTCATATTCCTCATTGCTTGAGGGATCTTCTTTGGATGGTGAGAGCTTGATCTTCAATTGCTCCCATCTTCTCTTCTCTTCTTATGAGTCGAGCTTCTTCTTCTTCCCAGAGTCTACTGAAAGTAATCACTTCCTTCTAGCACACATTCCTTGAATGAATGAATCCCATGATCCTAGGAGGCCATTCAAGGTGGCCATCACCACTTCTGCATTCTTCACTTCTTCTTTTACCGCTTCAAGTTGTTCTTTGATTTGATAGACCCTTATGACTGCATGGTCTCTGCATTCTGGATATTCACATTCTCCAACTGGTTTCTTAAGGTCATATTCTAATGTATGTTCTTCCCTTCAAATATCTTGGTCAAGGTATAAAAAATATTCGATGTCTTTAAGGAAGACACTTGTAGTACAAGTTGATTTGTGACTCAATCAACAATGATCTTCTTGGCCTTGACCAAGTTCTTCTTGTGTAAGGCTTCTAGCCTCATCTCCCTCTGGAAGTGGAACCTCTCTACTCATGTAGGTGTCCCATTCATTTTCTTCAGAGAGATCATATAATTCCATGCTTGGAAGTTGTCAACTTCACCAAGGTTATAATTAAGCTGATCTGATAGATCACTTTGAAATGAGAACCTCAAATGGAAATAGCAAAAGAATAGATATTACCGATTTGAGGTGTTCATCCTTATTCCGGAGCTGGCTGATCTAGGGTTTGTCATAGAAACCATGATTTTAAAAAGTTGGAATATTTTAGATCTGATTGGATATATAGATAGATCTCTTCAAATGGAGCTGTCCAATGTACTCCTTTTCTAAAAAAAGTGGAGGGAAGCTCCCAGAACAGGAAGTACTAGTTTTCCAATTTCTTCTGTAGAAATGCGTGTTACTGTTTCTGTGATATCTTGGAAATTACTACTCCTATGTGTCTGCAATTTCATACTGAGGTAACCTCGCATGTTCCTGATCCAATACCATAGGTTTCATCAGAATTTGTTTCACCAATTGGGATTTATGATCCTTTTCCCAGGGTGACCTGTTACAGAACTGTTCAGAACAATGAAGTTGTATGGCATGACACATGTCACTGCTTCATGTTCTGAGTTTGATCTTTGGACCACAGAAAGTACAGTCCATGCCCTTTTTGTAAAATCTCAGGAATTCCATTTGGACCTTTGTATCCCAAGATATTGCAATTCTCCCTAGGTGTCATGTTTAGGGATGAATTCTGGAAGAGGTTGGAACCCTAACGTGGAGGGATCATATCTCCCAGAATATAGCGAATATAGCTGTACATCAGTATGTTATCTTCAGCCCCTACAAATTTTTGCTCCTGATCCTTCTCCAATCGTGGGATATAGCGAATGTACCAAAACTTAGCAGTTTTAGTATTTAGGGTTTTTCTAGCTCGGGGTCAAACTAGGGTTTGAATTTCCCAAAGCTTCATGCAGAAAAATTTATTGATCCAGGTCTCTAAAATTCAATTTTGATGAGGAGAACAATCCTATCCCGGAGTCACTCAAAATTTCCTCTTTTGTAGAAAGCCCTAATTTCTGCATCGAAAACTGAAAATGCTCGGAATCAAATTCCGCTTCGACAGAAAGATGTGCCCTTCAATGGAGAGTCACCCTAACATACTTTTGATGATGGATTGTGGAGAGAGACCCAAAAAGTAAGAATCCCTAGCTTCTACAGCTGCACAATGTCTTCTTCTCAGGTTAGCTCTGATACCATGTTATGTTTTTATCATTAAGCATAACATTATGTTAGGATCTTTATTGAGAGAATAACATGTACAACAATAAAACATAAGAACAACACAAGAGACAATGAACACAGTTTTTATCCTTGGGAAAACCATAAATGGTGAAAACCCCACAACTTCCTCAGAGATAGAATCAACGCCAAAATAGAAAATCCCCAAAACAGTAAGTGATATCCTGACAGCAGTAGTCTCTCTCTCTCACACTGGGAGAGCTTCTCCTCTCTCACTCATGTGCCCCAATGAGTGAGTGTGTGTGTATAAGTATCATAAATAAAGAGGTTGTCACTCTCTATTTATATTCTTCCATTCACTTGGAACCCACTCCAACATGTCGACCTCACTTAACAATTACTTACTAGATCCGACATCTCTAGGAGTGTCTAATAACCCTAGTGCCCCATCACTTGTGGGGAATTTGCCTCCTCTGGCCAATAGGAGGGTAACACAATGGTGGGGACTATTGCCCTGACTTACAATGACTCACCTAGGGTCTACTTCAATAGGATAGTCTAATAAAACAAGGGCCCCACAACTGTAGGGAATTTAACCATTGACCAATAGGAGGGTTACCCACAATGACTTTACATGACTTTCTCATTATAGAAACTTCTTGAAAAAAACATTGGGGTATGACATGACTCAAATACATTACAATACATCCTGAAATAAAAATTGGGTTACAATACATAAGAAATACAGATGAATGCATTCTGAAGGTACAAATGCATCAACAAGGGGGGGAGAGAGAGGGAGATAGAGATAGAGGGAGAGAGAGAGAGAGAGAGAGAGAGAGAGAGAGAGAGAGAGGAAGGAAAATATAGAGAGGGAGGCAGAGAGATAGAGAGATAAACATGGAGAGAGAGACAGAGGGAGAGACACGAAGAAGGAGAGGGAGAGAGATAAAGAGGGAGAGGGAGATGAAGGGGGAGGGATAGGGAAGGAGGGAGATAGAGGGAGGGGCATGGAGGGTGAGGGGGATGGATATATAGAGAGAGAGGGATAGAGAGGGAGAGGGAGAGAGAGAGTGGGAGAAAGAGGGAGAGTGATGGAGGGAGGTAGAGGGAGGGGAGGGAGAGAGAGAGAGGGAGGGACGGAGAGGAAGGGAGCGTGTAATAATTTCTTCATAGTGAGATATAGGAGATATTACAATCCTCAAAATCTAGTTTATTCACAAAATATGCAAGAAAACAGGAAAAGAGAGAAAAATAACATACATAGATGGTGCCAATAACTGATGTTTCTATTAGTGTACAACTTGTATATATGTATGGTACATACTTATAATACACTGGGATAAAATAGTTAGACTATGGAGGCGATTTGGATGCATACATGTGTCATGCTAGGATTCAACCGGAAAACCCCCCTAGGTGGACCAATCAGCTCCCAAACCATCCCAAACAATCATGAATGCTAGTGTGAACATGGATGGAGCATGCTAGATCATAAATGAAGGCATTCTAGGTGTGGGTGATAACATATGTGTTGAATTATTATAACTTTGAAGTGTATTTACTTATTATCCCCAATGTTCCTATTGAGAGAATCATTTGTATTTCATTATAACCAAATTTTCCCATCTAGATAATTGCTAAGAGTCACGAGGAAATTTCCTCCATTGTAAGTCAGGTCATTATCACCCTAATTAATGTAATATTAAGTTCTTAGAGTCCTCCTAAAGAAGTTGGCCCAGTCAATTTTAGTGGGGATGACTTATTGGAGTGGAAAATCAAGTGAACAGAAGAATATAAATAGAAGTGAGGCTCTCCTCATTTCTACACACACACACTCACTTGTGTAGTGCATAAGAGAGAGAGATAGATATAGCTGCAAGGAGGAGAAGGATCGGTATGGGGTTTATCTTTTATCTTTTAATCATCTATATTGAGGAATATTTTGCTGGGTTTTTCCCATTAGGGTTTTCCCAAGGTAAATCTGTGTTGATCTTCCGATACTGTTTCTTTCAGTGATCCTGTCTATATGATTTTTTTATGAAATTGAAATTGAATGCTAATAATATATCTTAGCATATGGAATCTTAACATGGTATCAGAGTTAACTTGAATAGGACAACTTTCATAAGGTGAAAAATGCCTCTCTCTCTCCTCGGCACAAAATTAGGGTTTCGAGAAAATTTTGAATTTTGAAGAACTGATTGCATGGAAATTTGTGCCCTCCTAGAGTAGATATTATGATCCTGGGATTGACTTTCTTGGAGGAGTATATCTCCTAGAAATTCAAACCCTAGTTTGACACTGCACCAGAAAACTGCAGAAATCCAGTGAACTAGAAAACAACTAGAAGTTGCAGTGTTGAATCTCATAAGACATATTTGAAAGGTGAGGACTTGAGATCTCCAGAAACCAAGCACACTAGTCAACTCACCTTAGTTAAGCACATCTCCTGGTAAGATCAGTTTCTCATTTTCTAGAATTTAAAATTTTTGTGATCTTCTGACGAGATGGCCCCAAGCACCGAGCTTGAGGACAAGATAGAAGGAATACATAATTATAGAGCATGGAAATATATAATTGGCCTCATTCTTAAAGATAATTATCTTGAAAAATATATCAAGGATGAAGTTGCAAAACTTGAAGAGTCTGAAGCTAAGAAGAAGCACAGAAAGGATTATTGTTGACTCCATTAAGGATCACTTGATCTCTCAAGTGTCATCCAAGAATACTCTGAAATAAATGTATGATTCCTTAGAAAGAATATATGAAGGAAGAAACATCAATAGAAAGATCAATCTAAGAGATCAGTTGAAGAGCACCAAAATGAGTCCTAGAGAATCCATCTAGGACTACTTCACAAGGGTCTCCTAGTTCAAGGAACAACTCGAAGCAATTGGAGACAAACATGATGAAGATGAGTTGGTTTTGACTACTCTAAATGGTCTCACTAGACCCTGGGATTCATTCATCCAAATGATCTATGCCAAGAATGAAAGCATGAAGTTTGATATTGTATGGGAAGATTGTATTCAAGAGGAGACTAGAGCGGAAAATAGAGAATATCTATTGAAGGAGGATGATAAATCCCTAGCCACCCATATCAAGAGAAGAATAAGTCAACCCAACTTCAAGAAGGGAAATCACAAGGAGTCTCAAACTCCCAAAAGGTTGCATAAAACAAGGTAAAGTCTCCCCAATAGGGACTACTCCAATTTTCAATGTTTTCATTGTGATAGGATAGGACACATTTCCATAAATTGTCCTTTGAAGAGACAATAATAAAAGAAGAGGAACAAAAAAAAAAATACATCATGCACATCTAGCTCAATATGACGATGAAGAAGAAGAGGAAGGACCTCAAAGAAAGAAAGAAAGACAAGAAGATGCAGAATAGTATGCACTATAGTAGGATATGACTATCAATATCCAATCAAGGGAATCAGTGAAGCAAGCTACAAGCTTGATTCAAGAAATTCCTTGAAGATGAAGGAAGTTTTATATGTACCAGGTCTAAAGAAAAATTTACTTTCTATCTCAGCTTTAGACAAGAAAGGATTCAGAGTTGCATTCATATATGGCCAAGTACTCATGTGCACCAAAGGAAAGTCAATTGAATATGCAGTTATCAATGATGAAGAAGAAGGAGGCCTGTACAAACTCAAGGGATATTCATAAACAACCCTTGTTCCTGAGTCACCTAACCCTAGTGATTTGTGGCATAGAAGGCTTTCCCACATCAATTACAAAGAAACAACTCATGTTAACAAAGTATTAATGGGGTCACCAGACTTGAAGATCAACCATGAAGGTATTTGCAAAGGATGTGCAAAAAGGAAGAATATCAAGAATCCATTTTCAAAGAGTGAAACAAAAACTAAAGGTATGTTGCAAATGATTCATTCAGATGTGTGTGGTCTAATGCCATCCACATCTTTGGGTGGTTTTGAATATTATATACATTTATTAATGAATATTCAAGAAAGACATGGATATACTTCTTGAAATCAAAGAGCGAGGTGTTTGGGAAATTCAAGGAATTGAAAGCCTTGATGGAGAATCTTTCAGACAAAAGAATCAAGACACTTCGATTAGACAATGGTGGATAATATAATTCAAAAGAGTTTGAAGCTTTTTGTAAAGATGCTAGAATCAAGAGGGAACTAACTACTCCATACAATCATCAACAAAATGGTGTTATGGAAAGAAAGAACATAACCATTATGGAGGCAGTGAAGACAATGATAGATGATCAAGATCTTCCAATGCATCTATAGGAAGAAGCAATAAGAACTTCTATCTATGTACATAATAGAATATCTAATAGTGCTCTTGGATTTAAGACTCCAGAAGAGATGTTCATAGGAAAGAAGCCTGAGGTAAGTCACCTCAATATATTTGGTTGTCCATTATATGTTCATATACTGAAAGATAAAAGAACCAAGTTGGACCGTTCCAGAAAGAAAGGAATATTTGTTGGATACTGTGAAGTATCCAAGGTATTCAGAGTTTACATTCCTATATTCTATCACATGGAAATCAGTAGAGATGTAACATTCGATGAAGAAGCAACTCTCAAGAGATACAAAAAATGTCAACATGAAGAAGTTTATGAGGAATATGCACCTCCCAGAAATGAAGAGGCTACATTCCTCCCTAACAATGAAGCACCTGAAGATCATGATATGATAGAACCACAAGAACCACCTACGATGGAGATATCATGGAAGAGAAAGCCTAATTTGGAAAGTGAAATTATACAAGAAGCATAAATATATGGATCTAATTAAGGCTCCACAAGGATAATAAATAAGCCTAAGACATTTTCCAACTATGTAGCTTTGATGTGTGATCTTGTAGATCAAGAACCTATGAACTATGAAGAAGCTGTACAGAAGAAAGAATGGGTAGAAGCAATGATGGAAGAGTATTAATCTATAATGAAGAATGATGTCTGGGATATAGTTCCCAAACCATAAGGCAAGAGTGTAGTATCCTCCAAATTGATCTAAAAAATAAAACATGCATCTCACAGAAGTATAGATAAGTACAAGGCAAGATTTATGGCTAGAGGTTTCTCTTGAAAAGATGGAATTGATTATGAAGAACCATTTGCACCAATAGCATGGTTTAATACAATTAGAGCTACCATGGCACTTGCATCCATGATGAAGTGGGACTTACACCAGATGGATGTGAAGACAACCTTCCTGAATGGTGTGATTGAATAAGAAGTATACAGAGAACAATCATAAGGATTTGAATTTGAAGACAGATGAACTAACGTATGCAGTTTAAAGAAGGCCTTGTACAGTCTGAAGCAAGTGTTAGAATAATCAACCCATAGTTAGCTACCATAGACATTAATTAATCCATTTTTTGTCTTATTTTCCTATTTCCCTATATTCCACTCTATGCAAGATGTCTTCCACATGTCCTAGAAGTCAAACTTGCTAAAATTGAGTCATGGAGCACTTGGGAAACCTTGTGGAAACCATATTTAGTATTTCTTCTTTATTCTAGATCCTCCCTAGTACATATCTGATTTTTCTGCTAAGTTTCCTGCTTTATTGAGATTTATGGCAAAAGGGAAAGTAAGACTAGGTTTAGTTGACTTGTTTTTTCTTCCCTCATCATCCTCCATAATTTTCTCCTATTAAAATCATGTATGAGTTGTATTTCCATCCCTTATTATCTTTCCTACTTTAATTTTCCAATTCATGAGCCTCTAAGTGGATTTGGAAACTGCTTTATGCACCTATGGGGGATTTGACTAGATTTAGTAAGACTACTTTTTGACAATATCAAATGGAATCCTTATGCATTTTAATATCTCATGTAATTATATAATTCAGCAGCCTATTACTTCACAAGGTTGGCTATTGTACACTTATTCAATACAGATTAGTGTTATGCTCCAATTTGAGTCTCCTTTGTTTGTAATTTTGCATGTTTGATTAGCAATTTTGTGAGTGCAATTATTCTATCACTTGGGTTCAATTTCCACATGGTATCATATCCTTTGTAGATAAATTTATCTCCTTCCATATTGCTATTTCAAGTTCGACATCTTGACTAGGAGCATATTCTGCTAACTAAAGGACACAGTTTATGAGCTATGGATCAATCTCAGAAGATCATCTTGACTCCATTTAATTTATTTGAATGGAAAGAATATATGGAGATACTATTGAGAGTGATGGTATCTACAAGGTTACTATGGAAACTGAGGCAGATCCCAATGCAGCTGCAGATAAAATTAAATGGCACAACAGGAGGGATGAGGCCTATGGTATTTTGTGTCTGAGCATATCAAGAGACCTCCTCTTCCATCTTGATGGATTGAAATCACCTAATGAAGTATGGGAGAATATTTTAGATATTTTTTTTAATACAGATGAGATGAGAGGACATCAAATCGAGAATTAATTGATCTCTTTGAGTCCCAGTAGCTTTGAATCCTTGCAACTCTACTTTTCCAAGTTTAAATCCCTTGTTTTACAGCTAAAACAGTGTGGAATTGAAAAGAAGGAAGAGAAACTAGTTTTGTCCATACTCTCAAAGCTTGGGCCTAACTATTTAGTGTTTGTTTTTACCTTCCATGCCACGAAGTTGATAGCTCGATCCTGGCAGATGCCTAAGCTTGCAGAGTTCATGGAATCCCTCACACAAGAACAAGATAAACTGGTGATGATGGGAACCATCAAACCTTCCAAAGACCAACCTTTGGTTGTTGGAGATTCAAGGGTGGATTCAAAAGGAAAGAATAAATCTAAGAAGCCACCTGAGAAAAAGAGAGACAAGAACAAGTCTCAAGAGGAGCCCCAAGGCTCCAAGAAGAACTTCCAGAAGAAAAAGAACAAAGGAGAAATGAGTAAGTGCGCATACTGCAATAAGGGATATCATCCTGAAATATCCTGCATGAAGAAGAAAATTGACATGTTAACCCAACTCCTGGAGAAGAATAACATCTCCCTTCCTGATTGCTCAAAAAAGAGGGAAGGAGGATCAAATTCAGAGGACAGAGAGAGAGTACATGCCTTGGTTGCTGGCACATCAAGCTCACCTAGCTTCATCATAGAATTTGGAGCTTCAAGACATATGGTTTCAACCAAGGAGGCATTCTCCTCTCTTGACATGTTGAAAGGTCCACCAATAGTGCTAGGAGATGACTCTCTCACTGACAGTTTGGGGAAAGGAAGGATTGATCTTGACCATGGTAATTTCAGTAATGTATTGTATGTTCTAGGTATTGCCTCTAACCTCTTGTCAGTGTATCAAATGAATCACACAGGGTATCAAAAGAAGGTCATATTCTCCCTTGATGATGTTGATATCACAGATGTCTTGAATGGTAAAGTCATTGCAAAAGGAGTTGTAGATCACACTTCGAAGGTATACATGTTTTCACATTTTATACCCTACTCAAACCCCTATGCTCTTCTGATTCATGCTAATGAGGCAAGAAAGCTTTGGAATGAAATATTTGTCCATATTAACTATAAGTATCTTTCTGATCTAAGTGAAAAATAAATGGTCATAGGGTTACCAAAGATTAAGTTTTCCAAGGGTGTCCGTCAAGGTTGTTTCCTAGGAAAACACCCAGAGCATAAATTTGAGAGAGCTAGTCATGAGAGAACCTCTACACCTCTTGAGTTGATCCACAATGATGTTGCTGGTCCATTTCCTCATATGTAAATGAGTCAATCCAAATATTCATTGACCTTGATAGATGAATTTTCCAGGTATTGTTGGGTTTAATTCTTGAAGCATAAGTCTGAAGTTTTTGACCTCTTCAAAGTATTTAAGGCCTTTGTTGAAAACTAGTTTGGGAGGAGAATCAAGATCCTCAGATATGAAAATGGTGGTGAGTATGTCAAGTCTGATTTCATTCAATATTGTAAAGATGTAGGTATTCATATGCAACATTCAATCCCTTACACACCACAGCAAAATGGTGTTGCTGAGAGAAAGAACATATCATTGAAGGAGATGGCAACATGTATGATGGAGGCTAAGACTTTGCCAACAATGTTTTGGGTCGAGGATATAAAATATGCATCCTATATCTAGAATAGGGTGCCTCATAAAAAACTTGATGGTATGACTCCTTTCAAATCTTGGAGTGGGCACAAGCCAAATGTGACCCATTTCAGAATTTTTGGCTCAAAGGCTTGGGCAAGAATTCCAACTAAAAAGAGAAAAGCTTTGCAGCCCCAAAGTCAAGAGTGCCTATTTGTTGGTTATTGTGAAGATTCAAAAGGGTAAAAACTGATCAAATTGAGCACAAACAAATCCTTCATTGGAAGGAGTGTTCAATTCCAAGAAGAGCCTTTAGAATCAGTTGAAGTTGGAGAGTCTTCTTCACCACCAGAACCATTGAATGTAAGTGAAGAGACAAATGAGTTTTATTATTCTGATATGTCTGATAATGATGATTTAATTGCATATCTTGACATTCCTACAAGACCAAAATGGGCAGCAAAAATACCATTCATGCAGCTGGGGAACTAGCTGGAAATCCCAGTGATCCTAGGAGGACTAGATCTCAGTTTGAGAGTGCCCTGTGTTTGAAAGATCCTTTGTTTGTAGAGAAGTGATATTTGATGGTTGAATCAGAACCATAGACATATTAATATTCAGCACATGATCCAATATGTCAATCATCCATGAAAGAAGAATTCAACTCACTCCAGAAGAACAACACTTGGGAACTAGTTGATCTTCCCCAAGGGAGGAAGCTAGTTCAATGTAAGTGGTTTTTAAAAACTAAGTTTGCTGCTGATGGTTCACCTTTGAAATATAAGACAATATTGGTAGACAAGGGATACTCATAGGTACATGGTATTGACTACAATGAAACCTTTGCACCAGTGGCAAAGATGGACTCCATCAGGCTAGCCTTAGCCATTGTAGTTTCAAAGGAGTGGGAGGTACATCACATGGATGTGAAGTTTGCTTTCCTGAATGGAGATCTCACTAAATATATTTAAATTCAGCAAACTCAAGGTTTTGTTACTAATCCATCTTTTGTGTGTAGGCTAAATAAATCATTGTATGGGCTTAAGCAAGCCCCCGGGGCGTAGTATGCCAAGATTGGTGGCTTTATGCTGTCATTGAGTTTTGTTCAATGCAAGTTTGATCCTAATGTTTATTTGAATCTGATTCATGGTTATTTTATGATTATTTTATCTTATGTGGATGACCTTCTGATTACAGGAAGTTCAAATAAAGAGATTACGTTTTTGAAGGATGCAATGAACCATGCATTTTCTATGACAGATTTGGGGTTATTGAGCCAATTCTTGGGTCTCGAAATTTCTCAATCCCAACATGGAATAAAATTACATCAGTAAAAGTATTCTTTAGATTTTTTGAACAAGTTAAGGATGAAATATTACAAGCCAAGCAAGACTCCCTTCCTTTCAGGAGTTAAGATTGAAGAAGTAGGTTCTTCTCCTATGGTAAATAATACACTGTATAGGAAGTTGATTGGGTGTTTTCTTTACCTTACACACACTCGATCTGATATTTATTATGTAGTAAGTGTGGCCTCAAGATACATGGATCAGACTCATGAGATCCATTGGAGAGCTGCCAAAAGGATCCTTAACTTTTTTCAAGGAACAAGAACTCATGGGATCTTCTAGAAAGCTAAATATGATCTTGATTTGATTGGGTTTACTGATAGTGATTGGGTAGGTGACAACACATATTGGAAGTCAAAATTAGGATATGTGTTCATGATTTCTTAAGGACCAATCAGCTGGTCAATCAAGAAATAGAGTGCCATAGAACTCTCATCTACAGAAGCAGAGTACAGAGGAGCTGTAAATGTAGCAACTCAATGTTTATGGTTGCAGGGGATACTTGGTGAGTGTGGCTTCAAATCAGAGTTTTAAACTATTATCTATTGTGATAATCAGAGTACGATTCAAATATGCAATGATCTAGTTCAGAGATAGAGAACCAAACACATTGAGATCCATATGCACTACATCAGACAGCTTGTGCATGATGGCACCATTCACCTACTCTTCTGTGCATCTTCAGAACAAGTAGTAGACATCTTCACCAAAGTTTTTTTTGTGAGAAGACATTCAGCCATATCAAATCACTACTAGGGATTTCTGATCATGCTGTGAAGCATGATTGATGACAAGATTTTTAAATTTTGTTTTACTTTCCATGTTTAAGGGAGGATTTTCCCACTGGGTTAATGCCTCTTTCCTTGGTTAAATGGACATGCGGTATCTAAAGGGTGACTAAGCCTTGTTGATAGGCCCTATATTTTTCTGATATTTACTCATAAATTAAAACTTAAGGGGGGGTGTTAGAATAATCAACCCATAGTTAGCTACCTTAGACATTAATTAATCCATTTTTTGTCTTATTTTCCTAGTTTCCTATATTCCACTCTATGCATGTTGTCTTCCACATGTCCTAGAAGTAAAACTTGAAAAAACTAAGTCATGGAGAACTTGTGAAACCTCTTGGGATCCATATTTAGCATGTCTATTTTATTCTAGATCCTCCCTGGCGCATATCTGCTTTTTCTGCTAAGTTGCCTGCTTTATTGAGATTGATGGCAAAAGGGAAAGTAAGACTAGGTGTAGTTGACTTGTTTTTTTCCCTCATCATGCTCCATACTTTAATCCTAATAAAAGAATGTATGAGTTGTATTTCCATCCCTTATTATCTTGCCTACTTGACTTTTCCAATTCGTGAGCCTCTAAGTGGATTTGGAAATTGCTTTATGTACATATGGGGGATTTGACTAGATTTAGTAATCCCACTTTTTGACTATTTCGAATGGAATCCTTATGAATTCAAATATATCATGTAATTATATATTGCAGTAGCATATTACTTCACAAGGTTGGATATTGTACACTTATTCAATATAGATTAGTGTTATGCTCCAATTTCAGTCTCCTTTGTTTGTAATTTTGCATGTTTGATTAGAAATTTTGTGAGTGCAAATGTTCTATCACTTGGGTTCAATTTCCACAGTAAGATCCTAGAGATTGGTATGGAAGGATAGATAGTTTATTGACGATCTTGGACTTTACCAAGATTAAATACGATCCTAACATTTACTACAAGGTTATAGAAGATGAACCTATCATACTATTACTGTATGTGGATGACCTATTTCTGATAGGGAATGAGAAACATATTGTAGAATGCAAGAAGAAGCATGCTGAATAATTTGAGATAAATACCTTGGGTTAATGCATTATTACCTAGGTCTTGAGGTATGGAAGAAATCATAAGGAATATTTCTTAATCATGGAAAGTACATAGTGGAAATATTGAAAAGATTTGATATGTTGGAATTTAAATCCATGGCCACATCCATGGATACCAACCTAAAGTTCATGGCTGATGAATCATCATAATTGTTGGATGTGACTCAATATAATCATATTATTGGGTCGTTGATGTATCTAACAAATACAATACCAAACATTTGTTTTGCTTTGAACACTGTGAGTCAGTGTCTAGTTCAACCTAGACATGTTCACCTGATAGTTGCAAAACATGTGATGAGATATCTTAAAGGGATTATCGACTTTGGTCTATACTATGATGGAAACCATGATTAAATATTGTATGGCTATACATATGTATATTTTGATGGAATTGTCTCAGACAAAAAAAGTACATTAGGTGGATGTTATAGTCTGGGGTCTGCTATGATTTCATGGTTTATCAGGAAACAATCCAGTGTTTCTCTTTTCACGGCTGGAGCAGACTATATAGCAGCTTTATCTTATAGTTGTGAAGCCATATGGCTTCAAAAGCTGATTTCAAGTTTATTCAACCTGGATTCAGATACCACCGTGATTCTATGTGATAACCAGAGATTCATAAAGATGATGGAGAACCCAGTGTTCCATGATAAGTCAAAGCACATAGAAATCCAGTATTTCTACATTCAAGATATGCTACAAAAGGGAGCCATAAAGCTCTAGCATGTGAGTATCGATGAACAAGCTTCTGATGTATTGATGAAGCCTCTATCTCGAGTAAAGTTTGAATACTTTCGAGAAAATCATGGTGTTGTTCGGAAAGACCTTCCCTGAAAGGGCGAGTAGTGATGTTGCAGTGGAAGTGTATCATCCCTGGATATTTGTCCTGAAAGTGATCTGTAGAATTATGTCTCCAAGAAAGAATAAGGATTGTATCATCTCTGAACATTTTTTCTAAAGTGAGTTGGTTACTCCGATCCTCGAGAATGTGGTGGGATTGTATAATCCCTGAAAATTTGTTCATAATGGATACGGTGACTTCAATCCTTGAGAATGTGGTGGGATTGTATCATCCCTAAATATTTGTTTAGAATGAATCCTGTGACTTCGGTCCTCAAGAATGTGGTAGGATTGTATCATCCCTGAACATTTGTTCAGAACAAATCTGGTGAGTTCAGTCCTTGAGAATGTGGTGGGATTGTATCATCCCCGAATATTTGTTTAGAATAGATTTGATGACTTCGGTCCTCGATAATGTGGTGGGATTGTATCATCCCCAAACATTTGTTTAGAACGGATCTGGTGACTTTGGTCCTCGAGAAGGTGGTAGGATTGCATCATCCTTGGACTTAGTCCTAAAGTGATAGGAAGTGATTATCCCATAATTGTATTTGGTGACTTCAGTCATCAAGAATGTGGTAGAATTGTATTATCCCTGGACTTAAGTCCAAAAGTGATCTGAATACTTTTGTCTTTGTATTATGGATTGTAGGTTGTTGTTGCTACTGATGATGTTATTGATCAAAATATTGGAGTATGATGATGATGATGTTATTGATCGAAATATCAGAGTATGTTGATGATGATGATGTTACTGATCAAAAGACCAGAGTATGATCATGATGATGTTGTTGTTGATTGAAATATCAGAGTGTGATGATGATGTTTCTCAGAGAATTGTTGCTGATGATGATAAAAAAGTCAAAGTATTTTTTATGATGTTGTTGCTGATTGATGAATACTAAAGTGTTGACGATGATGTTTCTGTTGTTGAAGTTGAAGATGCAGACTATATGTCAAAGATGTTGAAAAAGATTCCAATGATCTATAGATGTATGACCTTGGTGATGTTGAATATGCTCTCTCTCCTTCTCATGTTGTTGTTGTTGATGTCATTGTAGAATAACCTTCTTGTTAAGGGGGGTGTTGAATTATTGTAACTTTGAAGTGTATTTACTTATTATCCCCAATGTTCCTATCAGGAGAATCATTTGTATTTGATTATACCCCGATTTTACTATCGAGATAATTACTAAGAGTCATGAGGAAATTCCCTTCGTTGTAAGTCCTATCATTAGCACCCTAATTATCATAATATTAAGTTGGTAGAGTCCTCCTAGAGAAGTCATCCCAGTCAATTTTAGTGGGGCCAACTTGTTGGAGCAGAAAATCAAGTGAATGGAAGAATATAAATAGAAGTAAGGCTCTTCTCATTTCTACACACACACACTCACTTGTGTAGGGAATAAGAGAGAGAGAGATAGTTGTAGCTACAAGGAGGAGAAGGATGAGTCTGGGGTTTTAAATTTTACCTTTTGATCATCTATATTGAGGAAGATTTTGCTGGGCTTTTCCCAGGGTAAATATGTGTTGATCTTGTGATACTATTTCTATCAATGATCATGTCTATATTCTTTTGTTATGAAATTGAAATTGAATGATGATAATATAGCTTAAACAAATAGAATCTTAACAATATGTGAGTGGAGAGGCTCTAGGAGGTAATAAATTCCAAAGTAAGGCCAAAAATCACCAAATACATGCACTAGTGACCATGGTAAAACAAGTTCCAAGATTTAAGTGATGGGGAGCACTCCAAGAAATATTCTCATCAATGAGGGCGCCTGGGTTGAGAGAATGATCAAACTAGAGCACCTCAACTATCAAAATGATCAAAGTGTAGCACCTCAACTGTCATTAAATGAGCTAAAATTACTCAATACACTAAGATTGATCAGTATAACCTAAGTTGGATCATAAGACATAGGTAAAAGAAAAATAAAAATATATCCTAGGTCTATGACAATGGTACTAAATGGATTAATTCTCTAAGATAGGGAGAGCAATAG
>LPNX010522146.1:0-14645 GCA_001517045.1 Pseudotsuga menziesii | reverse complement strand
AGGGGGGGGGGGGGGGAGGGATAGAGAGATAGAGGGAGAGAAAGAAAGTGGGAGAAAGAGGGAGAGTGAGAGAGGGAGGTAGAGGGAGGGGAAGGAGGGAGAGGGAGGGAGGGTTTGAGAATCTGTTCACAATGAGATATAAGTTATTCACAAAATATGCAAGAAAATAGTAAAAAAGAGAGAAAAATAACACACATATATGGTGCCAATAATTGATGTTTCTATTAGTTTACAACTTGTAGATATATATCCTACATACTTATAATACACTAAGACAAAATTGTTAGCCTATGGAGGCAATTTGTATGCATAAATGTGTCAGGCTAGGATTTCACCCCAAAACCCCCCTAGGTGTACCAATCTACTCCCAAACCATTCCAAATAGCCATGAATGCTAGTGTGAACATGGATGGAGCATGTTAGATCATATATGAAGGCATGTTAGATGTGGGTGAGCACATGTGTGAGTGGGAGAGGCTCTAGGAGGCAATAAATTCCCAAGGAAGGTGAAAAATCACCAAATACATGCACTAACACCCCCGGTAAAACAAGTGTTATCACTAAAAATATACCTAAGGCTGTGGATGGTAATCTAAAGGTAATAGTAAAAACCACTTTTAGAAAGAAACTGGCTTCTCTTTCCGGAGAGGGATCTCTCAGATATAAATTTAACAAGGCCAAATATTGGAGTCAACAATTTGAGTTATGTGGATGGTTGAAACAACACATATAACCATTGGGAAATGGAGTAAAAAAAGATAAAGATAATACAAATATTCATACATAGAATTTCAACAAAGGCAAGACAATCATTTAGTTATAGTCATTCATTGATTTTTAGGTGATAGGAGAGAAACATGAATAGTCCATCAATATAGAGCATCACAATATGAATTCCATATCAACTTTAGAGGAAATGTTTGTCAATATATGAGACAATAGATAGAGCATAACATGTATGAATTTTGAAACTATTAAACACTATGTTCAGATATGAAAGAAAACAGAATGGAAGGTAAACACTTAGAAAACATTCACAAGGAAAGAACGCATAGAATGTGACATAAACAACACATGAATCTTTGAATATCAGCTAGCATTCCGCTCTGTAATTTCATTCAAAAAATAATTCCTCACAAAAACATCATTCTAAACTTATGGGTTCCAACCCCCAATACATCAAATAAATTTAAATATATACAAAAAATGTTTCTTCCCGAGAATATCAATAACCAAATAATCTATTAATCATAAGTTTTTTGTAACCATATCCCTAATAACTAGGAATAATAATTACATGCTCTGATTGAAATAACAAATTTCTTGATTATTGCAAACTCCGTAACTGCAAGGCATCCAAACAAACAGCTTCCCGAACTGCAACACCTGTCTTCATCAATGTAGTATGTATTTGGTTTTCCCAAATTTCTCCACAATCTTCCATTGTTCCACATTTTGAGTGTCATATTCTGTCATCTCTCTTATTGACACCTCCAAATCCACATAAGCTTCATAAGATATGGCTGGTAATCCTTTTTTAATAATAAAAAACCTATCCAATATCTCAAAGTATTATGTCAACTTTTCCACAATAAACTTTCCTGTTAACCCTTTGAATAAATCTTCACATTTGGAATGATCCATGTGATTTTGTACCAATAAGTTGTGATATTGTTCCTGGGAAAACAACCATCCTTCATCATCCCAATAAGAAGGGAGACCATCATCAAATAAATATTTAAAAGCAGTCCTGAAATCCTTCATTTGAGAAGACATTTTATTTGCCTTATCCTGCACCACTTTAATGAGTTGATTTTTATTGATAAACTTCTTCGCCCATAACACAATTTCTACCCTGTTTTGATCCCAATGTACTCCAAATTTTTATATGTTAAAGAATTCAAGAAATTCATAGCATTGTGAGCAGTGTTCAAAGGCTTCTTTTCCATAGTTTCATTGGCCAATTTCAATCTTTGAGTAGCCAAATTTACCAATGTGCTTTCATCATCAATAAAATTTAAATAATGCTTGAACTTAGTGATTTGCACAGACAAAGTATCCCAAATAAAATGTTTAGCTCCCTGTAAAGGAGCTCTTCCTGTATTTCTTTCTTTTAATTCATTGAATTTTTTCTGTAATTGGCTTTTATCATTCCACACTTTATTCTTCTCTTCAATTCTCTTAGCCAATTCTAATTTGATCTTTTCATTCTCATCTTTCAATTCTTTAATCCCCACTTCTTTCAAGCTCACCTGAGACATAGGAACTAATAAAGCATCTGCATAAAATTCATTTAATGGTATTTGAACATTAACAAGGGGTAAATCAATATCAACAAAGGGTTGATTCATCAATTCTTCCATAACCTATTTTTAATCATTTTGATCTTTTTTCAACTTTGAAATCTGAGCTATCAATTCAACCCTTTCTACCTCCCACTTGTTTTTCTCCTCCTGCAGCTTTAATGATTTTCCTTTATAATCCATCATTTCCCGATAGACTTTCTCTTTTTCTTCTTGAAATGCAAACAATTATGAAGATTGAACATGTTCAACATTAGGGACTTAAAGCTTCTTTTTCAACACTTGAATGGTATTATCCTTCTCCTCTATAAGATTCTTGGTCGCATGCATATTAATTGGTTCGGTCCCTAAGCTTATAACATCTCCCTGCAACTTTTTAATTTGAATCAAATTTTCTTTATTTTCAACCTTCTCATGCTTCAATTGAACTTCCATCTTATCTAGAAGAGACTGTAATTTAGTAATTTTCACAATTGCATGTAACAAATGAGAATAAATAACATCTCCAGTTTGTTTATGGAGCTATATTTTATTAGGAACACTGATTTTGTCCAGCTTCACCTCCATTTTAGACACTTTCTTATCACTTACCACAAATTTTTTTAGGGTATTCCTCTCTGCATCTCGAGTAGAAATCAATGAAGTCTTTTGATTGATTAATTTCCTAACTCGAGGAAGCAGATTCTTAGTTTCCTCTGATGACTGCATTTCTTTATCAGCATAACTCGACATTAACTCTATCCTATATTTGTAACGAGAATTGGACTTTGTCTTACTTTCATCTACAAAATAATATTGATGCATATGTACAGACTTTTTCTGGAACATGACCATCTTATTTAAATCTTCTGAAAATATTTCTTCTGAAATAGTTTGCTCATCTTAAGGATGTGTTTTGATCTTTTTATGGGAAATATCATCATCTACATCCATGCCATCTGCTTCAGAAAGAGTCCTTTTATTCATAATGCTGGAATTAACAGATGCTTGAGCTGCTACAGCCAATCTGTTCCTCCTATCTTCATCAGCTTCTATATTTTCTTCAAAATTAGCCGGATTTTCTATTTTGTCTAATCCCTCAACAATTTGATGATCAAATGGATTATTATTTTTCAGTTGATTCCTATGATAAATAATATGGTGTGGGTCATAATTCACTTTTTCCTCTTTTTGAAAATCCATAACTTCTAACAATTACTCAATGACTAACAAGGCACTTTTATTCTCAAAAATGAAAGGACCAACTTTGAGAGGAAATTTAACATTGGAAGATTTTTTAAATGCCCCAACATGTTCCTCTTCTGCATATAACCTCTATCTCATGAATTCTAATGCAAATATTCTTGGGGTCAAGAAAGCAGGTAACTTGGATGGTTCTCTAGTGAATCCATATACTCTAAGAACAGTAAATTCTCTATGCAAAAACCAATCTCCAGTTTTTTTCTTCTGAAGAAGAATGTAACATAAGTCTCATGTCTTCCAATGCCCTTGGCAAGACATCATCAAAAAGAAATATGTATATCTCAGCCATGATTATATTTACGAACTTGAACATGTTAATTTGTTTTGGGAGGTCTGGAGAGAACATGGTAGACAAGAACTGCAACTTTGGCACATTATAACACAAAAGCATGTTTAAGCAAATATGACTAATATTTGAAGAACCTGAATTTGGAAAATTCAACCAATTGGGTATGGATAACTTTGGCTTAATACTCATCAATATTGAAACAATGGGCTAAATGGGATTCATGGTTAGTCGAACCTATGCTTAGCAAAAAAACTAAGATGACTTCGTTGATATGCATATCATCATCCAAACCCAAAACTTGACTGACAAGTGACAAGACCAATTGTACTTCCTCCTTGAAAATATTGACATTATATGGCAGAAATAAACTCTCTAATGACTGACCATCTTTCAGAATATTGGATAAAAACTGACATCTGACTTCGGTTTTACAATTTTTATAAAATTCAATTAATAATTTCTCATTGAGATATTCATAGCTTTTAGGGAAACTATCATGCAGACTCAATACCCCATGAACAATTTTTGCGTCAACTCTACAAAGGATCTTTGATGTTGTATGACTCATAATAACTCTTTCGGAAGACGAGTAACTATTCGCACACCATTTGACAAATTCAGGGTAAGGTAGGGTTTGTTCAATAGCAAAGTAATATAAAAAAGAACTGCAGACATTTAGAATATCATTCCCTTGTGATTATGCTACCAAAAACACTCCTTTGAAACTGATACACTACATACTGATAGAATAGGGTCGAATACATTCCTCTCCCTATCAAAAACAAGCTCTTCTCTCTCATCTAGAACTCTGTACAATATTCCTGAACCCTTCTCCTTCTCCATAATAAAACAATGGTAACAAGTCTTCAACAACGTCTTAGTGTTTTAAGGCTTACCTGGTAACTATTGGATACGTAGAAGTTGGATTTTGAAAAAAAATGGCACACTGTCCCTTCTTCTTTTTACCATTAGCATGCAAACAAAATGACTTTACCTAGGTCAACTCACTTTTTATACAACGGATCATTCTAGGACCCTCAACAAGTTGTTTTTCCTTTACTTCTTTCCTCAGCGGAACTCACTAAAAGTCGCCACGTGGAAAGCATTCTAAATTCCACTACCACTCCTTTTTAATTATCTCATAGCTTTGCACTCTAGAGTAGACTTTGACCATTGATAAGACTTCATTTCTTGTCTGAACCGTTGGATCAAACTGTTCTACACAATCTGCTAGCCTTTCTCATTTTTTCAACTGTGCATCTTCACATCGCGGACTACCTCATGACTGTATATTTTATTTGCTTTATATCTTGGTCATTGATCTTTCTATCTTGTTAACCAATTCCTCTTCTACGTCAAAACTTCTTTCTTGTGCAACTTTTCCTAGTGGATCAATTTGCAACCATAGATTTTCACGCTCATAAATATACACCTTTGAATTGTGCAATGAATTAACCAAAGTGCGAATTTTTAATAAGAGACTCATGAATACCAACCCTTTACCAATTTTTATATATGCCTTTATCATTTTTCGACCACATCCTTCCTCAATTGTTCAACATAGAGGGTGTTAACAACTGTCTCCAACTAGGGATGATATCCTCCCTGTGAGGTATCAAAGAACTTGTAGACTAGGCTCCTATTTATAACTTTTGTATCCAAACCTACAAATTTTTTAATTTATATATATATATATATTTTCTCCTCCAAGCCTCCAAACCTCCAAACCTCCAAAGAACTTGTAGACTAGGTTCTTTGATATATATTTTCTAAATAAAGAAAAATGGCTACCCTCCAAAATCTTAGGCCCTTCACTCTGGGATTCAAAACTATTCGGTTCACCATATGTACTACTTCAAGAAAATAAATATTTACAAACTATGGTGCAAATTTTACCCTCCAACTTATTACAGGTAATGTTTCAAAAATATTCCATTAACAGGGTTACTCTCTAGTGAAACACCATTTGGATATTCTAGAATGAATGCATTTTCCCCTTTGTGACCTGCAATAACATAAGGACCTACCCACATGTGGTCAAATTTCCCATTCTTGTCTTCCCTAGGAGAATTCCATTTTAATACCAGGTCATCAATTTGGAACTATTCTTCTTTCACTCTTCTATCAAAAGTATTTTTTATTTTTTCTTGGTGTATCTGCACTTTATCATAATCTTTATTCCTTTGCTCCTCTAATTCGATAATTTGGTTTATTCTTCTCTGCATATGGTTCGGCTCATCCTGTTTTTCCTGAAAATATTTCATAACTGGTACACCCAACGATGCTGAAAAAATGACTTCAGTTCCATATACCAATTGAAAAGGAGACATTCCAATTACCCTTTTAGTACTAATTCTATCAGCCCACAAAGCATACTTAAGCTTAGTGTGCCAAGCTCTTTTGTTATCTTCTAACAACTTCTTAATAATTCTTACCAGACTCTTATTAGAAGACTCCGCCAATCTGTTTCCCTGTGGATAGTAAGCAGTTGAATGATTTAGACTCATATGATATTGATGAAAAAAATTAATCATCTTTTTGGATTTAAAAGTTGTTGCATTATTGGTCACTATTCTTCTAGGACACCCAAACCTAGCTAATATATTTTCTTCAAGAAAATCGATAATTACTATCTCAGTAGCTCTTTTGGTAGGTGTTGCTTCAATACACTTTGTGAAATAGTCTGTTGCTATTAGAATCCATTTATGTTGTCATGAAGAATTTGGGTTTATTTCTCCAATGAAATCCAAACCTCATTGCTAAAAAGGAGCTTCTACTATTATTGGATTAAGAGGAAGTGGAATTACCTTTCTCTTACCATAAAAAATCTGGCATTGGTGACATGTGCTAGTTTCTTTGTACACTTCCAAAAACAATGATGGCCAATCAAAACCTGCTCTCAAAATTTTGTTTGCTGTCACTTTCCAAGAGTGATGTCCCCCACAATCTCCTTTATGAAATTCCTTCACTATGTGCCAGGATTAATTTTCTAAAAGGCAATTAAGTAACACACCTCCAAGATCCTTCCAATAAAGATACTGATTTAAAATACACAATTTAGTATCTTTCAACTTCATATATCTTGCTCTAGTTTTACTTAATCCCGCAGGAGCTTGTAAATTTTGAAGAACATGAACGATATCAGAATACCATGGAGATGTAGTGAAATCAATCATCACCTCCACCCCTGTGTCCAACTGATGAGATTGAGTAGATAAGAAATTAAGTTGTAAAGATTCACAATTTGAATCTGTCAACATTTTTGCGAGTCCTTGCCCTTTAATCAACTTGGTAGGAAATATTTCTATATCATACTCCAATAATGTTGCTATCCATTTCTCTCTTCTTCGTTTTGGATCAGGCTGTGTAAGAATCCCTTTTAATGCACTAGTTGGAACATGAGCAATTATATGTGAATGAATAATATACACCCTAAAATATTTTAAGGATTTAACCAAAGCATACACCTGTTTCTCCATAATATCATATTTTAATTCCCCATCTCTAAACATCTTACTGAAAAAGGCTATGGGTTGCTCCATATTCTCATTGTTCTTTTGTAACAAAACTGCAGCAATAGTATGTTCTAAAGAATGTGAAAATATTAAGAAATATTTATTGATGTTTAGACTCACCAGCACAAGAGCTTCTGAAATGGCTTGTTTTATTTCTTTAAAATATTTCTTAGCCTCTGTTGTCCATTTTATTTCATGACCCTTTTTCAGAATATTTGTGATATTCATTAATATTTCAGAAAAACTAGGAATAAACCTTCTCAAGAAATTTACCTGTCCCAGGAATGATTATATTTATTTTTTGCTTCTTGGTTCTCCTACCTTCACAATTGCACTAACTCTATCAGGATCAATCTTGATTCAATCCTTTGAAATTATGTGACCCAACATCTTTCCTTCTTCTAATGCAAAATTTGATTTTTTTGGATTTAATGATGTCCCAAATTTTTTTCATTTTATAATAACTTTTTCCAAATGGTGAATATGATCCCTATCATATCTTTAATATACCATGATGTCATCCATATAAATTACCACAAATTTACCTATTTCTCCTGCAAAATCAATATCCATGGCATGCTGGAAATTAGCCCATGCATTCATCAAACCAAAATGCATCTTTGTATACATAAAAGTTCCCCATGGTGTGGTAAAAGCAGTCTTTTCTTGATCATCAAGTAACACCTTAATCTGATTGTATCCTAAAAAACCATCCATAGTTGAAATTCTTTCTGCTCCGACCACTTTCTGCAAAATATGATCCATCTTTGGCAAATGATAATTATCTTTCAGCGAGACTTTATTAAAATTCCTGAAATCTATACAAATCCTTATTTATCCATTTTTCTTTTTGACAGGAACCAAATTAGCAACCCACCTTGAGAATCTCAAAGTCACAATATTTTTGGCATCAAACAATTTTTTTATTTCCTTCTCAATAACTGGCAACAGCCTTGGATTTATTCTTCTCAGTTTCTGTTTGAAAGGTTTTTCTCCAGGTTTGATTGGAATAGTATGTTATATTATTTAAGTATCATATTCCTTGAGATCTTCATAACTCCAGGAAAACACATCTGCATATTTTTTCATCAATGTTATAGCGTATTTCACCACTCTAGGTGAATCACACTTTGTATGGCCTTCCCATGTCCCGCTGCAGACTCTTTAGACCCCATGGACCATATTTTATCCTTTGATGTTTCCTTTATCATCCCTAAAAACTATATAAAAGATGATATACGCGGATTTTTCCTCGATAACCACGTACAAACGCGGGTTTGACCCCTATAACCGCGTACATCGGGATGTGTGCATAAGTCCAAATCCTTTTGGAGTTTTTCTTGACATGGATCTGACTCATTTGACTCCTGGCCTTCCATATTCCTTGAGATCGCTCAGATTCGACCCTTCATTATCCCTTGTGAAGCTATATAAGGAACCCCTTGGTACATTGAAGGCATATAGAGAGATTGAGAGCAATGAAACTATAGTCTATTGTTGCCAGAATTATGCTTGAGTCTGCATCCCTTTGTCCCTTTGGAGCACTTTTGTGTTCTTCCCAAGTTTGCCTTTTGCTAGTGAGCTTGCTATCGAGAGATGGAGGATTGAAGTGGTGGAGGCCCAAGTGGGGGATTCAGTTTCTTCGATTCGCAGACGTGCCATAAGAGGTTGTATCTATCTTGTAATCTCTAATTTATATTAATAAGAACTATCTTTCCTTGTCCAATGATGTGTATTTGATTGAATATTGTATCCATTGGAATATGTCAAATGCTTTTACATTATTGATTATATATTCTAGAATAGATCTAACACCATGATATATAGTATGCTTGTATTGTTTACTTGTTGTTGAGGAAGTATTATATCAATTCAAGCTGAAGATTGGAAATCTCAACGGGGATCTACTTCAACCGTCCAGAATAAGATACGGGGTCTGATCCTTTAGTGTTAGACATTTTATTTCTATTGCATATTGGGAAAGATTGACTTCTGGAGTCATAGATGTCTGTTGTGGTACCCCAAGCCATAGGAATTTCTCTCCGTAACAATCAAGTTCACATATTATTCATTTTATTTTGCAGGAAGGTTTTTAGACAGCTTCACAATCTTTGGATTCTCTTCAATACCAATATTTCTATCCTCAATAGCATTATCAGCAGGTTTCACTTTTGGATCTTTAGCAACATCATTTTGATAAAAAAGCTTCTATAAGGGGACCAAACCTCTTGGTATAAAATTAATTTTTAATTGAATGATATCCTTTCCTCCTAGATTTCACTTCAATTTTTCAGTATTAATCATTTCTTCTTCACTTTCTTCAGCATCTTGGAAATTTTCACAATTATCATTTTCACCATCAATAGGAGTGTTCACAAACTCCCTAGACAATTCTAAAAATATTTTTATTTGCATATCATCTTCAAATACCTGCCAAGATTTAGAATTATTAGGTATGGATGGTCTATTTACAATATCCACTTAATATTCCCTTTGACCAGCACTTGGAGTTTTAAATTTACCAGCAGCAACTGCCAAAGAATCAACTATTGTATTCTCATATCTAGGAACCACCTTAGTTTTATGTTATGTGAAAAAGTTACCAAACATATCCCATACTTCATTTCTATAATCCCTCATCCATGGATGTCAGGTTTGATAACTGTCATTCACCTGGTTTATTACAAGCTCTGAATCTCCCAGAACTCATATCCTTTGTGCTCCCAGATCTTTTGATGTGTGCAACCCAAGTAATAAAGCTTCATACTTAGCCACATTATTTGTGCATTCAAATGTTAGTTTATATGATAAAGCTTTAAAATCTATGATAGGAGAAATTATATATACACCAGCACCAGCACCAACATTTTCCATAGATCCATCAAAATACATTGTCCACAATCCATCTCTTTTCTGTTTCTTTTCCAAAACATCTTGTTCCTTTACTCCCTCTTCATTATTTTCAGATTTAGTTTGCAATGTAGATTCCAAATCACATGGGACAATATCATTAAAGAAAATAGAAGAGGCCAAATCAGTATCGATAGCATATATATGATGAATATCATGTCTATCTTGGCTGCTTACTACATAAGGAGTTCTTTTCTCACTGTATAACCTCCTACTCCCATTTTGGATAGGAATAGTGGCATATGACATGTCCATCTGTAAAATACCTTTTAACTTTGAAGTCCAAGATCTTGATAACAATGTTCTAAATTTTGGTGGAATGTCTGCTACTACAACATCCATTACTACCGTTTTGGTTGGCAATTTATTTAAAGTCACTACCATATCTTTAATTAGACCAAAACACTTCACCCTCTTAGAATCAAAAGAATACAAATCTTTATATGGCCTCGTAACTTCCAATCCCAAACTTTCAACTACTTCTTTAGGCATTAAATTATGTGATTCACCTGAGTCTAACATGGCATTATGTACAACCATATCTTGCACATTCAAAATCAAATAAAATGGAGGAACCTATTCATCATCTATACTTTCAACCTTTGGCCCAAATGAAATAGTAGGATTATCATCTATCAATTCTAAAATGTATGATTGAAACTCTCCTTGACCTTTAACCATTCTTGTTATCATTTCCATGTATTTATTATTCCTCAACAACTCATTAAAAGGAACATAAATATTCAACTTGGAAAGTTCATCACTAGAGGAAATTTCAACTCAAAATGGGCCTCCTAAGGAAAATTAATAAAATAATAAAATAATATTTATTAATTTTGGAGGAAAAAGAGAAAAAACTATTTTTTTGTTCATATTTTCGACATATATCCCTTTGTTTTTACTCAAATTTTGATCAAGAGAGCTTGTTGGATGAGATATTAAATTCCACATCCAACGAGTACCCACTCAGCATACTTTTGATAGACCTCGCTACCCCAAAAACAAGAAATACTTGGAAAAACGTGATGATGATGTCATCATCACATTTTTTCAGGTATTTCTTGTTTTTGGGGTAGCGAGGCTTGTCAAAAGTGTGTTGAGTGGGTAATTTTTGGATGCAAAATTTAATTCCACATCTAATGAGCTCTCTTGATCGAAATTTGAGTAAAAACACAAGGAGATATGTCAAAAACACAAACAAAAAAAATAGTTTTTTTGTTTGTTTAAGAGGTGCTCCCTTTTTGAATTTTAAATAGTTTTGATAGGCTAATATATGATGACATGAAATTTGCATTATTTTTGGAAGGCCCATTTTAAATTGAAATGTCCTCTAATGTTTGCAGATTGAAAATAGAAGTAACTTTCTCTACATCCACTGGTGCCATTTGTTTCGTTTCTTTTGTTTTTTCTATTTTATTCTCAACTTCTTTATTTACAAGAGGATATTTGTTTATTTCCTTTCCTTTTTCTGTATTTAATGAACTAGTATAAGGCTGGTTTGAATTTGGGCTCCCTTTATTTACAGCAACATATCTGTTTCTCAACCTGATCTTCCTTTGTACATCATCCATAGTGTTAGCTCTCCAAGAAACTACTAAGTGGTTATGGCTGAGTATGCTTGGTAACTTAGAAATTCATTTACTTTCAATAAGTGGATCGAGGGGATACAAGAATGGCACAAATGAAAGACTGCTAATCCAAATAATTTAATGAGCCAGTGCTCTTAGAAACTGTACATCATATGATCAATAATAGAACAGACATATAGAATAATGCTCAGACAACCAAATACATCAAATTTGTAGGGTTTATACAACCAAGTACATACATCATGCAGGGCTATACTAAGCATCAAGAATTTCCTGCATCAAATCATGAGCATGAGCTAAAATAATCCAACAGAGTGCAGAATAACAGTGGGTAACAAAATCTGAGTACAACAACAAGAGAAAACTGTGATTTTATTAGACTAGCAATCAGACATAGGCCAAGTTCTCCAAGCTCGAACCCCCTTGGTTCAGCCTCAGTACCCAGACTTTATAGTCTTTACAAAGTAGTTTTAAGATCCTAAAAACATGGATCTTGTCATCTTAATCAAAACAGTGTAAATGCAAAAGATAGATATGATTCCTTGAATCAAGGGAATGCTAATGTGTTGTCCCTTCCTTGTGCTTGATAGTCGATGAAGTGGAGTTAGCCCCCAAGGCTCGGTGGACTTCGATTGGTACATAACAGACTTGATCTGGATGATGTGGTAGTCGATCCCTCAAATCAAGGAAATGATAATGTGTTAGTCTTATTTTAGTGTTTGAACAGTTAATGGAATGATGACTAGCCTCTCAAATGCCTTTAAATCGATCTGGTGCATAAGAATCAAATGCCTAGAAATCTGGAGTTGATTGCTTCAAAATCTGGATGTAATCTTCTCATACACTTGTTGCCTGTAATTCTGGAAAATTTGGATACTCTGCCCTAAGCTTGATGAATGAAGTGCTGAAGATATCTCCTCCACTAGTTGGAGCATATAACCTGTTCGACTTATAGGTATCAGAATAGAACCACCTGCTTCAACAGCCTTTATTGTTGAATTGCAGATAAGAACAAATTTCTCCCTATCAAGCGGAGTCATGCATCTACTTCCTGAAGCTTCAAGTGGCTCAATGCCAATAGCTTTCTGAACATTGCTATTTACAGGAGATGGATAAAGCATCCCTACTGCTTGTGACTTATTTGAGTCGACCATTGCTACAGAACTTATCCCAGGGCTTGCTGAAGAAGAAGAATTACTTGGCAACTGCAATCCATGGGCAATAGATATGCCAGTTGAAGGCTGGAAATGTCTGTATACTGGAAATTTGTATCTGAACATTGGGGCAGCTGGATGTTTCGGGTCCTTTGTGTTAGACTTAACATGTTCATTGTGTGCAGGATTTTCCTCATGCAGCTTATCAATTTCAATCAAAGACGAAAAATCTGAAAACAAGATCAAATCGGCTCCATGTAATAATGGAATATCGAGACCCTTTGAACTGACTGTGAGTGCAGGCTGCTCGGAATTTCTGATAAGTAATTCCATAGTTCATTACATACATCTTGACCGTAGGGAGAGGAAGATCCCAAATCATTATATTACACCCAGATCCAACGTGAAATATCTACTACAAGATGATATATGCTAACATCAAGGTAAAGGTTTGGATAGAGATTATTCTGTAGCGCTATTGCTATCTCTTCCAGATCAAAGCGCACACTAGTACAAAAGCGCGGATTTTTCCACGGAGGTTTTCCACGTTTCTTACTTTTTGGTGTAAAATTCGATGTAACAGGGACGAGGCGTCGCTGTATCCACGCCTAGCCGTCGCTATATCCATGCCTGAACTCGTAGCCGTGGCTGTATCCACCTCTGGACTCGTATCCGTCGCTATATCCACGCCTGGACTCGTAGCCGTCGCTGTATCCACGCCCATTAAAAATATCATATTTCTCCAAAGTTTCGTTCTTGAAAAATAATACTTAGAAAGATTTTTCAAGGGTTTTTGTTGGCAAAAGCATAGACCTTCCATTACAAAGCGGGTTTGGGGGCAGTGGCAGTTGCCGCGGGCGGTCGGATCAAGCAAGCAGAGATAAACTCTTCCATAGTAAACGAGCGAGCGAGCAGAAGCTGTTCGTGAAGCTCACTTAATGGAGTATTATGTGTAATCCACTCGTCTGTATCATTTAAATTTTTGGGGGAGTATATGTATGCTAAGGCAGGCCTGTTTATGTCTAGCGGGAAGAGAAGAAGAAGGATGAATTTTAACAATGTGAGAGTGCCGAATGTACCGGGAGGGGGAGGAGCTGCATGGGCGCTAACTAAAGCCGTAGTGCTTGGTAGGCTTGGCCTTTATGGGGCCCTAAACAGTCTGTACAATGTTGAGGGAGGTCACAGGGCTATTGTCTTCAATAGGATTGTCAGTGTCAAGGATAAGGTGATCTCTATGTTTGATTTCATATCTCTTTCTGTTTTATTCTTTTATTTTTTGAAGATGCAGGGTTGATATAGCTTTCCCTCAAATCTGAATCCCATGTTCATTCTTTTTGAATACGTAGGGCTGGTGAATCTTGGACTTAACCTAAAACGTTAGTGCATGCTTATCAAGCATACTTGTTCTCAACATGGCTTAGGAGGCCCTAGGTCTTAATAATTTTCTTATACATCAATACAACCAGACAGAAGAATATAAGATTTCCTCCCACATTATGAGAAAGACAAAATTTTCGACCCAATTATATTAAATCTGGAACATTAATTTAGACTTCAATGTTGGGTGTCTAGATTTTTGCAATGAAATTAGAGGAGCAGGGTCTCTAGTGGATGTTAGCGTGATGCATGAATGTATTAATCAT
>LPNX010522142.1:0-54158 GCA_001517045.1 Pseudotsuga menziesii | reverse complement strand
ATATTATCTGTTTGTAACATAGAGAGGTTTCCTGTTTTTCTGAAGACTCAACGTTCTGTTACCATACTGGATCTCACCAATAATAGTATCAAGGGAGATATTCCTTTATGGCTNATATTATCTGTTTGTAACATAGAGAGGTTTCCTGTTTTTCTGAAGACTCAACGTTCTGTTACCATACTGGATCTCACCAATAATAGTATCAAGGGAGATATTCCTTCATGGCTGTGGAGTCTTCCCAAGATGGAGAGGCTGGTCCTGTCGTACAATCTGTTGGAAGGGCCAATACCAGATCATCTGTATAACTTGCCGAATTCTTTGAAGCAGGTGGAGTTACGAGCGAATCGGTTCTATGGCAGCTTTCCCCATCCACGAAGTTCTTCCGCAGGTTTCCCTTCGGAACTTGATCTGTCAACAAATAATATTACAGGTCCACTCCCCTTTGAATTGTGCACGGTGTTGAAGTCTTCGAGTTCTTTGTTCTTAGCATCGAATAAACTGAACGGGAAGATTCCTCGTTGCATTTGTGAGCAAACAGAGTATCAGCTACAGGCGCTGGATCTTTCAGACAATAATCTCTCTGGCCAACTGCCTTCACAGTTAGGCAACTGTTCTCTCAATGTATTGAATCTAGCAAATAATGGTTTTCAAGGGCAGATACCTGTGGAACTAGGACAACTGAACAAACTTCAGGTATTGCACATCAATCGCAACATATTGAGTGGACATATTCCAATGTCTCTGCAAAATTGCAAAAACTTAGAAATTTTGGATTTAAGTAGAAACAATCTGTCAGGGAAACTGCCTGAATGGATTGGGGATCTTTCGAAGCTCCGCATACTCGATCTGAGATCAAATAATTTAAAAGGTGAGATACCGATCCAAATTCGCTACCTTCAGAAACTCCAAATTCTTGACCTGGGAATGAACCATCTATCAGGTTCAATACCACGACAGCTTTCAAACCTATCAATAATGGCGAATGAAGATTTCACAAGGTCAAGCTCTTCGTCCATCGATCTGAAATATGGACAATACCATACGGATGTAGTTGATTTGATGGACAGGGGTCACGAAATGGAGTATATTTTCAAATACCTCTCGAGTAATACATTTATGGATCTCTCAGGAAACAGTCTCACTGGTGACATCCCCAACGAGATTTCAGATCTGAAGGGGTTGAGGACTTTGAATCTATAACATAATCATCTTACTGGACAGATTCCTCAACAATTTGGCAACATGGTTGATTTAGAAGAATTAGATTTGTCATGCTACCAGTTAGAGGGAAAAATACCTATCACACTTGCAGGATTGAACTTCCTGGATTGGTTAAACCTATCGAACAACAAGATATCCACGTTACCAGAAATGAGAATCCGCAAAGGAAACGAGAAACGAGAATGGTATGAGAAACGAAGTTTCTAGGTTTCGCATATAAAAAACAACGAGAGAGAAAAACACTTAAAGAGCTTCTAGATCACCCTTTAATGTGTCACTAAGAAATTTATAACAATAATAATTACATATTCTGAATAAGTCATAAACAATCTTATTTCATTGAGTAGCAAAAGTATAACCCTGATTTCCTACCTTAAAATCTTTGTTGCATAGAGTATCACTTGCTCAAACATATTATTAAAAATGAAAAAAAAATGGATTGATACATCTACAATACCTGTAAGCATTCCGTTTTTACAATTCTCCCCCATTGACAAAAATAACAAAGTTGCAGTAAACCAGAGACTATTGCATAGTGTGAAGTCTATTGGAATATTTGGATGTAGAGAAGAAATGAAAGGAAATGTTTTAATGGCAAGAGCTCCTAAAAGATATTCAAGGTCTTCTATTATATGTCTCCTTAAAATGAAGTTTATCATTCCAATCTCTCTATCTTAAAAATAGAATAAATTTGTAAATTTGTGTTGTGAAAAGTTGTGATATATAAATATGTAAAAACTAAAAAAACCATGAGAAATTCAGGGTTAGCTTTGCACACGGGGACTTCACTTAGTGAACATCTCACATAACATGTGCGATCGTGGGATATTAAAGAATACCCTTAATTTCTAGAGATATTGACCCAAACTCTTTTTGTTGAAACCCCCTCCCAATACTTAAAACCTCCTCCCCACCCCTTTTTATACCTAAATCCTTATAAACCACCCTATCCACCCCCACCTTAAACCCCTCATCCCCCCAATACTTGCAATATATTGGTTCAATTTTTAATAATTTTAAAACCCACAATATGAACTAACGTGATAGGATATTGGTCGACAAGTGAAGCCCCGTGGCTTTGCAAAAGTGTTTTCGCCATCAGAAAGGATTTATGAACAGGGATGGAGATAAATATGAAAAGTAATAAGTCCATAGTGTGAGAGCTACGGCACTGAGCATAGTAATGGCACTCGCAACAAAGTTAACATTAGAACAAACTAATTAATAATTATAGAGAATGCACAAAAAGTTGTTTTATTTACTTCTCCCTTACATTGCCCTTGCTACCATATTCCTTTTGTATGTTAATGAAAGTCAAAAAAGATGTGGTTTCAGTAGGGACTTTCAAATGAACTGTAACCATTTCCATCCTGAGTGTGGATCTATCTTTATTTATATTTTTGGAGGAAAATGTCTCTTAAGTGTCACTAATAGCCTTGTCTAGTTGATAGATTTTTTTATTGGTCCCGGGGATGTTTTTCTAGGGGGAGGAAAGCCAAATTGAAGATTTAGTGAGGAAAGTCAAGCTCTTTTATCACATGTTAGTATGACTTAGTAAAATGGCACTATGGAATGTGTCCAGAGTTGAAGAATGAGGAACATAACTCAAAGAAGTGGAAGAGTAACATGAATTAAAAATTTAAGGAAACATGAATTAAAAATAAGGAAATCATAGTTGCTTGCATTTTTATGAAAACCTGGTAATATTGAAGCTTTCATGCTTGAGCTCCAGGCTAGCCGCTCCATCCAGTTCTCTTCATTTCAATGCACCCAGATCTGCTCAGCCCCTCTTAAATTGTTGAGCTCCAAAGGGAAAAAATAGACCCGCAATGACTATGAAAGGAGCTCTAGGGATTTCTGTCTTCCCGGGTTGTAATTGCAAACCCCCACCGTTTGTACGGACAACAGCTTTTCCAGCTTATTCGCAGGAGCTGATCTGAGCCAATACTTGTGGAATCGATTGGGGGAGATCCCATCGAATAACCAGAGATCCCAGATCTGCTCCACCCTTGTTAAATTGTTGAGATCCAAATGGGAAAAATAGACCTGCAAGGACTGTTTAATCTGCTGCTCCACTTCTTTCATTGTAAATCTCATAATTTTGACCAATTGTGAGGTTGCCCAGGTCTGTAGCTCATCTTCCTGCTGGTTTTGCCCTACTACTGACCTCGTTCTATTTGGGTGAGTGTCAATAATTAGTGCCAAGGTCTGAGGATAAGAAGGCTGCTCTCCAAATACCACTACCACTGGTTAGACAGCGCATCCTTCTTGGATCTGAATAGAAACCCTAGCCAACCACGAGCAAGGAAATGGGTAACAGGTGCATACCCCAAGACCAACGTCCACTCAGCTTACATCCACAAATCCAAACTTTCCATCGATATTTTCCCTGGACAAGGAATACCACAACCAGGTTATCTAGGGTCGATTTGCCTTCGCTCGTGCACCCTAGGTAATGGTATTTCAGTTTATGGTAGTGAACATTTATGTGGTCACCACACTCCACCCACCAAATGACCAAAAAATCAAATTGTTTTTACAGAAACGAAAAACCATGTTCGCAAAAATCGCTCAAAGGAACTGTTCGTTTCTTAAAAACCGGTTTTTTAGTTGCAGAACAAAGAACGGCCCTAGAAAACAGCGGTTTCCGTCCCGTCCCCGTTTCTACGGCGTTTTCTTTCAAAACCATTGAGCATGGTCACGTTTCTGGTGACATAGCAAGCTATCAGGGAGGATTCCAAATGGGCGGCACTTCGACACATTTGAGGCAACTTCGTTCTCGGGTAATCCAGAGCTGTGTGGGCCTCCTCTTGCAAGAAACTGCAGCGAACAGAATCAAGAAGATGGTGACGGTAGTGAGAAGACTGTGCTGCATTGGTGGGAATTGTGGGAAGCTGGACTGGGATTTGGATGGGAATAGGGTTTGGAATTGTGATCGGAGCGTTAGCTCTCAGCAGGCGGCTGGCGAGGAACATATTTTGAATAAAAGAAACGGGTACACAATATATATATATATATATATATTATATTATATTATATTATAATATAATATAATATAATATAATATTTGCACGTCAAATCCCAAATTTCCACATTTATGTAATGGGCCATATTGATTTCCACAAAAACATTGTGTAAATGGCATGCGCATAACTAACTAAACGCCTAAGAAATCATATGGTCCATTTAATGGACGTAACTTATTACTTTCTGTAATTTCTATATTTCAATTGCTGATGATTTCTGTAATTTCTATATTTTCTGTAATTTTTATTTGTTTTGTATACAAAACTTATTATCAAACCCGTTAACACTATTCACATTTTCTTGGTTAGTTCAATGTTCAAACTTAACAGAAAAAAAACAAAACAAATGCTTTTTTCTTTCAAAAGTCATTCTAGCATTCTCTGTTTATCATTTCCAAATGCTCCCCGGTTGATTTCTCCATCCAGATATGCCAAGGAAACTAAGCGAAAAGGACGTATTTGTTTTACAAACGCATAAGAGGTGACTGAGTTTATATTAGTTAATGACTTTAAATGAGGGAATACAACATTTGGTATTACACGTACTGATTCTAAGGCATAGATAGCATGAGGGCATAGAATTTAAATAAATGGTGTAGTGGGGTATAGAGGTTTTCTCAACTTCATTAAAATATGGTGGGTACTGAGATTGTCACAAAGTTTTGCATACGAAGGTTATTTAAGGCTTGTTATTCTATTATTTAGACAGGCATTGCCATCGTTAGAATGATATTCATAATAAAATATATTTGCTTTATTTGCTTTAAATTAATTTTTAAATATTAAATATTAAATAAGATTTAAGAGTTGTTTATCATTTAGAAAAAAAAATTATATGGGTTATCTATTATTACAACAAAAATATATGAAATTCAACACTATAATCATGGGATCTTATTAATAGTGTTATAAAATAGAGAGAAAGCATTTTGAAGTTTTAAAGAGCTATATAGATCTAAATTTAAACAATCTAGGTCATTTTTTGTGAACTTAATATGAATGTTTTTTTGTTGAGAAATGTATAAACATAACATAATTATTGAGACCACAATTATCAACTTTCCTTACCAAACCTTGCTTGTTATAGGGTTAAGTATACATAATCATGTAAATCACATTTCTTGAACAAGATCACAATGAACTATCACTTCCACATAGTAATGATCATCCATATGTCACAATCATATATAATAACCTATGTCATTAACGAGATGAAAAAAAAAACATCCATAGAGAGTATGGGGGTATAAAGGTATTGGGGAATAGGGTATGTGAGATTTAGGTGGCAATGAACAATCTATTAGGTTCGATACCACAACAACTTTCAAACCTATCAATAATGATGAATTAATATTTCACAAGGTCAACCTCTACGTCCATTGATCTTGTATACAAAGAGTACCATATAGATGTAGGTTGTATACGAAGAGTACCATACACATGTACGTAATTTGATGGATCTCTCAAGAAACATGCTTACTAGTGACATCCCTGAGGATATTGGATGTCTTAAGGGTTTGTAGACTTTGAATCTATCACATAATCATCTAACTAAACAAATTCCACAACAAGTAGGCAACATGGTCAAGTTAGAAACATAGTAGCATAATTTGGTTGTATTGGTCTTTTGTGTATAAAAATTCCCAATAAATTCGAATTCCTCAAATATTTGATGTATGTGTAATAGGGATAAGGTATAATTTTGAAAATTGATTTTAAAAAGGCAAACTTTGATTATTCAAACACTTCAAAGTAAATACCTTTCAGTTTCATACTCCCTAATTCAATTTTATAAAAATAAAAATACGCCAAAGAGAATAAAAATGAAAATATAATAGCAACACTAGATTTATCCTCTAAAGCCCCTAGAGAAAAACCAACCATCATAAATAGATCTATTATTGGGCCTTACCAAGCCCACCAAAAGGGCATCTCTTGCTCACTTTGGCAAGTTACAAAGGAGACTTACAACCCTATAAATCTGGTTCTTTAAATGCAAATACAACTAGCAAGAAACCATAGACTGTTAAAACCACTTATATCCTTGCTCATTCTTGATTCAAGGTTAACCCTAACACAATTTAAACATTAATTAATTCCAAAAGTAAGTAGTCGTAAATACTTATTTACTTTTCTCTTAAAATAATTAATAACTAAGAGTTTTCTCTCTTACACTAAGTGCATTATATTTTTGTTTTATTCAAGAGTAAGCTTGGTTATATAAAATATGTTTAAAGAAAAGAATGATTTATTTTTTAAGTTTAAAATTGAATGATTGATATTTAATATTTCATTAAAAATATTGTATATGTTTAACTATATATAAATGTTATACATTTTGTTGTATATTTAATTAAAAGTATTTTATATAAGAGGTCTACTTTCGTATTTTGTTGTATTGGATTTTTTCGTATACCCATAACACTTGCAGTTATCAAATAACAAGCTATTGACACATTTGTGGAAACTTCGTTCGTGGGTAACGTGGGACTCCCCTTACAAGAAACTATAGAGAACACAACCAAGAGGTTGGTGACGGTACTGAGAAAACTATGCATTTGTGGGAATTGCGGGAAGTTGGAGTGGGACTTGGATGGGAAACAAGATTTGGAATTGTGATTGTAAGCGGTTGGGGAGGAAGTACTCATAGCTTACCAATAGCTTTATGGCATCTTTTGGTAAATAAAATAATCAATAGGTAACATAAACTCTATATAGGTATTAGAATAGGTATTTACAAATCTTATATATATATGATAACATGCATTCACATGAAAGTCACTTTTCCAATTCAAGGATTTTTCCAAACAATGAGCAAACATGCTCTAAATATAATTTATTTGAAATTCAATCTTGTACTACCATATTTCTTATAAATGAAAAAATAGTTATCATGAACTAATTAAATTTAAGCATAAAGTACCTAAAATTACCTCACTTCCTCAATCCTTCTTACCCCCAAGCTCTTTCTTTTTTGTATTGGTCGTTCTTGGAACCTTGCTTTTGCATTTCCTTGGTTAATACCAACATATTTTCAAATATATTTTTGAAGGGCATATTTCTCATTTTGATAGGATAAATTTTAGAGAATACACCATAGAATTCTCATGCCAATTCTCAAATGAGTGCCAAAATCAATAATTCATTAAGAATAATTGTGATAACACTAATTAAAAGACATACATAATGTATCAAAAATAAACATAACAACACTATCTTTATACCTGCATAAGAGTGATTTCTTTCCCAAATGAATTGTTCAGTCTATTAGGTCCACTTGCCAACTTAAAAAGACCAACTTATTTTCCACCCTAGAAGATTCAAGACATTGTGCCCTGATCCGTGTAATACTGTGTTTTCTTTTCTAAAAGACATTTTAATAATTATTTATTATTGTAAAACTCATTAGACTTTATTGAACCCACGTTGAAACCCTAGAGGTTGAGCCTTGTAGCAAACAAGATGTATAATAAAACTAATAAATGGGTCAAACTAGATTTGACTATTAAAGAGTGATCACTGTAGCATAGTATGGGAATTGATAATTGGTAGCCTGAAAAGACCAAATGGTAGATTTGGAAATAAACCCAAGATCATGCAGAGGACAAGACTCAAAGTTTTAAGGAGTCGACCATTCTAGGTTGGTGGCGACTAAGACCTAGGAAAAAATAATTGATAAATAAGCACTAGGTGAACAAGATGGTGTTCAGTGCATTGGGTGATGACTTATTGCTTAGAAATGTTTGGATAGATTATCCTCATAATTATGTAATCCCATTGTTAAGGTTGTTACAGGCTTTGAGATGAAGTACTACATGCAGACGAAGGAGTCTTGGTTGTGTACATTTTCATCTATGGTGTGGTGACTAGGCTCGAGGGTGAATTAAGCAAGTAATTTTGGCTTCTTATTTTTATGGATGGGAGGAACAATGAATTCTAGTTTGTTTTCCCAAAATTGTTACATATATGTTATGTATCTTTGCCATGTTTTCCAATTAATTAGATTCCATAAATTGAAATGAAATCATGTTACTTAGGTTGTTTACATACTCGGATTTCACTTAGATAGTATAGATGTTCAGAGTGGTTGAATGCTAAATTTGAAGAGCCCTAGTTATAGTAATAAGTAACCAAATATACATGCAATTCTACTCCACCATTAGGTATATTAAGTTTATAAGTTCTACAATAAGCTTCCTTTTAACATTATGCTAAATAAACATGGAAGTATTGCGATTCATTTTCATTATTGGTTTTATTAAAGTAGAGATACAATATTTCTTTGTAACAACAATTCTATTCAGTAGACATAAATTTGTCATATTTAGGAAGTTTAGAACCTTTACACGTGGGATTAGTTGTTATGCTTGTATGAATATAAAGACAAATTTGCAACGTTATAGTGTAATGAGTTTGATATCAATCCCAAAGCATATTAGAAATAACGTGCAAAGTGAGCATAGTTAATCATAACTTCTAGATGAAAGACAAATACAAACCTAGTGGATGAGAAGTAGAACGACATTAAGCCTAGCAGATGAAATGCAATTATGTTATCATTACTTTTTAGTTTAAGGTCTATGCAAGGGATTTGGTACAATCACTACAAATTATGTAGATATCTAACTTTTGTTTCTTGAATAATTTTGAAAATATATACAAATAGTAGTAGTTGGAGTGCATAATTTAATCACCATCTAATATCCAGGGCTGGAATAGATTGGACAAGCTAACCCATGTATTAGGTTTTATCATACATAAATAGCCAATGAAGTTAAAAGAATCCTAGTATATCACTCCCAAGACTGTGTCAAATGAAGCCATTCGATCATCCTAAAACCAAGGGAAAGTCAAGACCAACTGTTGTTGCGAGGAATATCTTAATAGTGAAAAATTAAGGATGGCTCTAAATATGCAAATTGCACATTAATAATATTGATAAAACAAATTTAACAATCAGGAAACCATACAAATTAGGGGTATAAATATACCCAACCTAGTTGAATGCAATAACTACTACAAATATGGGATATGAGGTTTCATAACCCCAATCTTTGTTTTAGTACACAAAAAGTGTGACACCATACAAATCTAGAACAACATGAATACAAGAAAAGTAAGAGGCTGTATGGTATTATATGTTAGCAAGGGTTACATTCCTGAGTATAAGCCAAAAAATATGGTGAGACAGAACCTATCAGAGATGGAATTAAAATGAGTACCCAAAACATTTTCATGCAACATTACTCAACATAGTCATTTAAAATTTGAGGATAAGTATATATTAACATACATATGGATATAAGTCCTGAGTCAAAATGTGCAAGGTAATACATATTGATGTGCAAAATATCTAGTAGGGCTACAAGGGTTTTTTTTGTTACAAGACTGGCTAAACCATTGCATTCCAAATAACAACCAATAACTCCTATATGATTTTCGTCCTATGGTTGAATTAGTCATACTATGAATGAGCATACCTAGGTTATCCAAATTGTGAGTCTTTTAAGGCGGAAACATTTTCTAAATACATGCACACATGGTAATTAAGAGGATGGGTTAACCTCCATTCTTTAGCTCAAAGAGGAAGGGATAAGCTAAATGAACTGTTACAAAAGGAAATGTAATTTACTTATGCAATGTAGAAAAGAGGCGGGATATTACCATCACGAGGGCATTTCCATGTGGCAATATAAGTTTCATGAATTGAAAAACTCCATGATTGATTACAAGCCAAGTACGCCCTTTTCAAGCTTGCAAAATGAACAAGCAAAGATTAATCAGTTGCAAAATCCAATAAGTTGATGTGACGACCTAGCTAAACAAATGTACATATAGAGAAGAAACGAAGAAAACTTTCAGTTTCAGACCTTTATTGAGTGATGTGCAAAAATGTTGGTTACAATTATTAGATTGAGAAACAAAGAGATGAATTTTGGCATCTCAAGGAATCAAGAAATAATGGTCGCCAATCAATATGGGATGGAAAACCCTTCCTCATTGTAGCATAGTTACACCAATTAGTAGGTTAAATTTCTTTGGTGGTTAAGTTGAAGCGTGAATCCCCCCACTAGAGACCCTAGTTCATAGGAACCCTAACCAATTTAGACAAGATCATAAGAAGGGACTTGACCGAGTGAATGAATGACAAAGTAAGTCCCAAAACATCAACGAACAATATCCACTCTGTAGCGCAACATTTAATCCTATTGCGGTCAAGATGTGTATCGTTGGACCTGACCCGATGATCCAAATTCATCCCACAGTAGCATTAGATGTTGCATTGTGGGATGGATATTGTTCACCTTAATAGTATTAACAATTGTTTGTTGTAATCAACACCCCCCACAAGAAATACATACAAGTTGCGAACTAGAGTGAGTCCATGTAATGGTATCATGGACTAGGAACCAAGTTTATTTCCTATTGGTAAAATCCATAAGAATAATAATATTTAACAACCCCTTGTCAAGTTTAGGAAGGAACTTGTAAAGATAATTAGGGAGCTATAAAAAGATACCTTGAGAATCTAGTGGGATCAATAAGGAAATGACATTTCTTGCAACTGAAATAAGATGTAAATTGATGCTCTTATCACTATAATATCAAGTATACAAATAGGAGAAGAAAACAAAATTATAATTTGGTTTTGCTACAATCTATATCATAGATCCAAGACTCCATGCCTTGATCTTCCATGGATTCTAGATTGCACACCCAATGTAATGCACCATATTTTGACTCCGGCATATTTATCACTCAGACTTATTACACTGTATTTACTTATTATCTGTGGACTCAACTATACATCATAAACTATATTTTGGCATGTTATATGTGATTAGTACTGATGTTATGATGTTATCAGGATTATGCTCTAATTATGATATTATGATGTTATCATGCTTATATTATGCTTTGATCATGATGTTACGACGATTAACATGCCTATGTAGATGCTTTGATTATGATGTTATGATGATTATCATTTATATGAAATCATTGTGCTTATGCGATTATCATGCAATAGTCGTCATCATATTCATTTATTTCATAACAAAAACATATAGTTAATTGTAATCCTTGGTATGATGTGATATGTATGATGTGGTACATGGGCACCCATCCATGATGCGATTTATTTTGTGATTTAATATTGTGATGAATGCATGTTTGCATAGTGCTAACCTGCAGGGTACAAGGGCTATGTGACAGCCAAGTATGTGATGCAAAGTATGACTCAATACATATCTTGAAGAAGAGCCTTAATTTCCAAGTGATGGTACGATGACACGTACCAATAAACTCGATAGAAATGTAGTATGGTTTGATGAGTATGTACCCAGTATGTTGAGAGGGATGGATGCATTTCCCACCCTATGTCACTTTGATACCCGAGGTTGTGGGAGGGCAGTGCTGAGACACGCTCCCCAAGTTGTTGTGATGACAATGGTCGGATGCCTGCTAGGAGAGGCTAGGTCCGCTGGATAGCCGATGCTACCGCTCTCAGGTTTTGTGTGGGAAGGTCAGTACAGCTGGCATCCACTTTGTACTAGCAGAGGAAGGATAGGGAGGATGCGGACGTAAGTTAGGATGGGTGGACATATTAGTTATTATTGTTGAATGTTGGACATTTGTGATACCGGATTAGTGATGGTAGGTACTAATCTTAATTGATTGATTAATAAGAACATAACTGTTAAATAACTCTTAATGTCAAAAGAAATCATATTATCTCGGTATGTTGGTCTTGTTGTGTGAAATATTATTTGTATTGGCTAGAATTTAGGGGTTTTGTTATAGTACATGTGTAGCCTGTGCATGTACTGGCCATGCATGCACACCTCACACATGCATGCTAGTATAAAATATTAATTGAAAAACATTGAATAGTGGGATGGGTTAACTAAATAATTGTGATTTATTTAAACCTGTAAATGTACCTGATTTATTAAAAATAAATGTGCGGGGGAACTTAACACTAAACATAAACGTGTCAATGTTATCATTTCAATCAATTAATCATGAGACTACAATTGATTAATTATTGGTTAATAATATTAATTATTATTTTACTTCTGTTATCATTATCTATTATTATTATTTCATATTATTAATGTTTATTATTAAGTACTTATTGTTTTATTAATAAATAATAATTAACAATACTATTATTACCATTACTTTTACCATTCAGTATAAAACTTAACCAAACAACATTGGTAAAATTCTATGACAATTGGTTAGGTTTTAAATGTAACACGTACAATTCAATAGGAAAAACATTTAAGTAATTTCCACCATCTCATCGGGGGCAAGGAATTGTACAATTCAAGAAAATTCATTAATACATAACAAATGTAAAACAAATCTAAACTGGACTTCCCAAGATAGAATTAAATAAATTAATTTAATTATGAAGGAGGCAGTGGAAGAAGGAAGGCGGTGGAAGAAAGGAGGGGAAGGAGGTATAAGGAGGGGGATCAAATGGTTCAATGGGTCATTATTATTTTGGATTTTGGGGAGAGCTGTCGTGAGAAATTTTTTACGGAAGAACAGAGGAAGGAAAGTGATGGAGCAGAGAGGGAAGAAAACTGGAGGAGGGGGTTAACTCCAGGGGGTGAATTACACTCAAAAAAACAAGGAAGTTGCTATTAGGTTTATCGGCACGTGGGCTCGAGGGCTAGGAAACCCGTCAGTTTTCTAGGGCCAGCAAGATCAACGCTGGTCGGCAGGGTGGATCATCCGAGTTGGCATCAAGGCTCCTATAGGCTCGGACGAGAGAAAGGCAAGGCTAAAGGAGCAGGAATCAGGGACAACCTTCAGCTCGCTAAAGCTCAGGTATTTTTCAGTGAACTATCTCTTTATTGCACAAATAAATGAAAATCTAAAATAAAAGTAAATGTCATTTTATTGTTTAAGTATAGGACTTAGTGCTCTGCCCGGCAAGCAGAGCACTACAGAATGGTATCAGAGCCATGGTTCCAAATCTGGAACCAGAGGGCTTGCAATTGATATATTGGAATGAAAAAAAAATGTGTCAGAAAGAACATTATGCTACTTCTGCCATGTTGGATAAGAAGTTGAAGGTTAGAAACATCATTATAATATCAAGATTCAGGATATAAAGAAACACATAACCTTAGATCGAATCCCAAGCAGAAAAAATCTACTATATACATTATGTTATCAGGATTCAACTGTTAAATACATTATTCAAATCAAAAGAAAATACACCAAATATATTTCACAATAAATATGTTGGTGAAATACCAAGAAGGTTCAACCTGTGTGATCGGGGCTTTATCTTTTATTCTCTTCTCTCAAGTGGTAGCAGGACTGATGCAGGGGGAATTCCAAGCACAATAAGCATAATTCCTAACAACGCTCCCAGCGGGAGCTTTTGAACCGGGGGGAATAGGCTAAGAAGCAATCCCATAAGCGTCATTATTCCCAGCAGCACAAGAATTCCCAGGGTGTTGTAAAAGCTCATCAATATCCCATAATTATTTCTCAGAAACCTTGGGTTCTTGCAAGGGTGCTGTAAGAGTCTCCCCGACTGTGAAAAGCATAAAAAGAAAATGCGTGAATAGAAGCAAAAGAAATTTTCAGATATTATGCATTACAACTAGCTCCTAGCTTGTGCGACAATTGTAGTAAAAATATTAAACGAACCCTAAATGTGAATAGATTTTATAAAAGACACAATAGAGGAACCCTAAGCCTCGAAATTGAACAACCAGAAACTAATACAACATGGAACAAATATAATTTACTCATTAGAATTCGCCAGCCATTAGAGACGTCCCACCTATAAACTAGTGAAAATTAATGTGAACAAACTAAATACCAAATGGCAAAAGAAAGAGAGGAAGATTCAAAACCTGTGAGTGTGTCCGCGCGGTAAATGGGAAAATACTGGCTAGAATAATTATAATGAGTTAGTAAAAATTTGCTAAGCAAGTAGAAGGAAGAGCAAAGAAAAATATTATATCAGAGGAGTAGGGTATCCTCCTACCATCTTTCTCTATCCCGACTGCTAAAGGATTAATATGTGTCCATGGTATCCAGGCAAAGTCGATTCGGACTATCCTCTCTGCTGGCGGATATATAAAAAAAAAATGAATCAAGCAATAAGCGATTTGGTTAACCATAGTAAAATAAGAAGATAACGCTAGATAATCAACCACCAATCAAGCCATCGATCGCTCAGGTTAACGAAGCTAAAAAGAAAAATCTAGAATTGACGGATCAAGATTGGAAGGATCTGGCCATTTATTAAATACGTAGATCCATTCCTTATCCTATTCAGGAATCTTATCTTCTCGAAGTCCAAATAGTCACAGACATATGAATAACCGAAACTAATTTCTTTTTGAAATAAGAAAACAACTGGAATCAACGCAATCCATCAATTTAGCTATTTCCAGCAGGTAGCACATCTGCAATAAACAAATAAGCAGTTTATTGCCACATCAACAAGAATGACGGTCGCCGATAGGATTGCAGCGCATGGACTGCCAAAAATCATAGTGGACCTAACTGAAACAAGTTCATTATAGCATTATATGTTATATATGTGAAAACGAAAAACCACAAAAAGAAGCGCCCACCTCTTTCTTTTCTTGTCTCCCACACTGGGTATGAATTCTGTATTAACATATATTTATATACTTCACGCTGTTGTAAACCTGGCTTCTATTGATATACCTTTGCATAAAAAACTTATGTTTCATAATTCAACAGGCCCAGCCAGCAGCTTAAGAGACCGAAAAGCAGATACCCTTTATCTAAATTGGTGCCATTAAACACTGCTACATCTGCCCACTTTCTTTGTAGATAGGAGACCAGGCTGCTTGTTTGTTACGGTGTCCCCCTTCTATGTAATGCCCACTCTAGGAGGCTTAAGCACCGAATTAAAGAAGTTGACGCTACTCAACACATGGGCAGGAAAATGAATGGAAACAAACCGAATTACTCTCCAACGATTTTGAACCCACGCCCTCAATCGAGGACTAGAACTGGATTCTGGCGCCTTACACCACTAGTGATTTCAAACTTCCGACCTGCCAGATTCGAATCAGCGACCTAAGGATGGCATTCAAGATATTTCTTCTTACTACAGTCCTCCGCTCTACCAACTGAGCTAAGGTCGGTCACTTACCTGTCAATTATGTATTTCTTTTCTATTTTTTTTCCATGGATTTTACTGCAGAGAAATAAGAAGTATTCTTCTCCTCTTTCATAGAAGCAACTTAGCGTTTCCTCCTAGTTTCAAACTGTTCTATTTTTCTTCTATTAAACCCTACATGATGTCAAACGCAGCCATTTATTTCCATGAGGCCATAACCCAACTACTGTAAAGCACCGCTTTCTCCTTCATCCTCTTCATGCGGCGAATCGAACTGGCCACAACCATGCTGTCATTTCTTTCAATAACCAATAGAGTAGCGAGGAACAACCACTGTGGTAAAATAACCAACCTAGCTACTATAGAGCATAATTTCTCCCATATTATTTTGGACATTAACAATTCGCTCACAGAGCCGCTGTAATGGTGTATCCGGTACTTTTCACAACGAGCGGCTCCCTCGAAACTTTTATCGCCAATGTGCACCAGGCGTGGCCGTAGGTTATTCTTCGTCCAGCTTTTCCCTAGATGCGGATCGATCCGATGACCGGTCTGTTATAGCTGAGCTAAGACGACAGGCATCATACTGACACATGAGCTTCATGCAGGGGAGCCTCATGCATGTGCCCGCGTGGCTTACATGCACCATACCATAGCATAGGGCAGCCTTTGGGAAGGCGGATATAATTTTATAACTTTATATTTTAAACCGGTGTTCCAATTTAAAGTGGAAAAGACAGCTCATATGTATAATATGTTTTAATTATTTATCACATATTAACAAGTGGCATATCTATGTTGCATTTTATGATAAAACATTATGGCCTACCATATTTAACATTTATATTGATTTTGCTATTACAGAAGATAAAACATTCTACATCCTTAAATAGAATTGAATTTAATGGTCTATGTTACAACTTTTCAAAGTAACAATCATAGCATAAAATGCTAATGTTACTGAAACCAAGAAAAGAGTAATCTCGTATTTAGTAAATAATGTCACAATTCCATGGCATAGTTTTTAACTAAGCCATGTGGCTTAGAAGGCAACTTAATAAATACAGGGTTTAAGACAGATTAAATAGGAGGTTTTATCTAGCATTAAGATGAACGTTGAGATGAATTACAAATATTGAATATCTCTTGGGCTTAGAAACAAGGCATATAAGCTGAGCCGGACCCAATATACATTCAATCATTTGGGATAAGGCCGGACCCATGATAACCTAAATTAATTTATCTTCTAAAAATAATAAACTGGAATCACGGTAATCCATTGATTTAACTGCAAGCATGCTTCTTGTGCAGAATGAGTCTCTTATTCTCTGGATCATTATCTTTAATATATTAGATAATTAATATATTTAGGAACATATGTTAATTATCTAAAGCTTACAATTAACGTATTATGTAAACTTTAATGTATTAAGCTTTTATAATTAATTAAATTATTAAGCCTTTTATAATTTATTTAATTAGTCTATTATTTGTTTTAAATAAATTATTATAAATTATAAATCCTTAAAGTATTTAATATAGTAAACTTAAGGCATTACCGAGACTTTGACTGATAGTCGAAGAGGCGAGATGGATGTGAAATAGGAAAAACAAGACATTGTTGAGACTAGCATTACGAGCTTAAAGTTAAGGCACATATTAAACCCCAAGACGAAATCGTTTAATGAAAATGACTATGCAAGCTTTACGCAAATATTGACAATTTGTCTCTATGCATAAATATAAGCATTGCATAACTAAAATTTTATCTCTGTAATTATTAGATTGAGATAATAATGGCATAATGTTGTTGAATATGTCAGGAATTATCATGTTTCAAACACGCAGAGGTCGAGGTCGAGGTCGAGGGCGGGGTCGAGGTCAACCACCCTTGCCACCACCACAGACCACAGGTCAACCACCCTCACCGTCATCACAGAACTCACCACCGACACCGCCAAGGGTAACCTCCAATCCTGAGATGAGGGTGATACTAAGATCCTTGGAAACCATCATGGCCACTCTAAACAGGCAGTTGAAGAGGATCGCAGAGGTAGAAACCACACAGGTGAGCTGAGAAAACTCTGAGAGGGCACAGGGCCCAAGGTAAGAACTACTTCAGGATATTTCTAGAGAGCTGCAGAAGATCAAAATTCCTAAGTTCTCAGGAGGACGACTGGGTAAGCACGCTGAAGCGTGGCTCGAGGGTATGAAGAGGTGCTTCGCACTAAGCGAGTATACTTCGAGTTCCAAGGCTAGAATGGCCATCTTCCAGCTAAAGGGCGATGCCCTAAATTGGTGGTCAGACCTCAAGAAACAATTGCATCTTACTCCTTTGTCTGTTTCATGGGAGTTATTCGAGGAGAGGTTCAACATGAAGTATCTGTTGGCTTATTATAGGGAACAACAGGCAGGTTCCTTTCATGCTTTGGTACAGGGAAACATGACAGTGGAAGAGTATGAAGCTAGATTCATGGAACCGGTAAAGTATTTTCCATACTTGGACTCGGATGATCGACAGGTGGAGTGATTTGTGTATGGGCTCAACTACAAGATCAGGGCCGCAGTACGGATGTGGAAGCCATCTTCAATTGCCATGGTAGTTGAGTATGCTCGCTATGCTGAGGATATGTCAGATGCAAAGGGAGGAAGCAAGTTGATAGGATCCAATCAGTATGTCACAGGGAAGGCCCCACGACCATACTTCAGAGGAGGACAATCCAGACCTCCTCCTTAACCCCGAGAGGTAACACTTCAGTTAACTCAGTATCGCAAGCTTCGTCAACAAACCATGGGAACCGAGGACGAACACAGGGAAATTCCTATAGAGGATCGGGAGGTTTTAGAGGATCTCGGGGAAGGAACACATCCCAGAGGACTCCTCCCAGCAACATGCAAGCACCACCTAATATCTCTTGTTGGGGATGTGGAGGTCCTCATTTTTAGCGGGATTGTCCTAAAGGATAGACCAGCAGCAGGCAGAAGGAACGAAAAGCATCCATGAGCAATTCTGATAACACTCATTGGATTCATGTAAATGTTCACAACCACCAGGAAGAATATCAGTCCACCGTAGTGGAATCCACTGGTAAAGTAAACAATGTCAAACTTAAAATTTTATTTGATCCTGGTGCAACAGATAGTTTTATTTGACCACATGCATTAGATAAATGTGGGTTGGCAGCTTGCGAGCATGATGATTTTGAATTGGTCGAGATGGATTTAGGGGTTAAACAAGCAGTAGGTATTAAGGTAAGGGGGTGTCAAGTTGACTTAGGAGTATGCACCACTAAGATGGACACTTATGTTACCAATTTGGGCACCTATGACCTCATTGTCAGCATGGATTGGTTAGAATACCATAGAGCTTTCATGGATTGCTATGCAAATAAAGTCTTGTGCCTTGATGATGAGGGTCGAGCAATTCAAATCCAGGGTCGAAAGAGGAAAATATCCCTCCGTTTCATCTTCGTAGTGAAAGCTAAAAGGTGTTTAAGACAAGGATGTCAGTTGTTTGTAGTTGAGACGGTGAGCAATAGTAAAGGACCTTCCTTGAATTCTTACCTAATATTATTTGAGTTCAAGGATGTCTTTCCAGAAGAACTTCCACAACTACCTCCAGAGCGAGAGCTTGATTTCACGATCGAACTGAAACCCAGTGCGGAGCCGATCTCAAAGACTCCTTATAGACTGACAACCCTTGAGCTTCAAGAGTTACAGATCCAGTTAAAAGAGTTGCTAGACTTGGGACTAATTAGACCTAGCATCTCACCATGGGGAGCACCAGTGATCTTTGTTAAGAAGAAGGATGGATCTTTGCGACTGTGCATAGATTATAGGGATTTGAACAAAGCCACGGTGAATAACAAGTATCCTATACCAAGAATTGATGACCTATTTGATCAGATGAAAGGCGCATCCGTCTTCGCTGCAAGGTGGTGATGGGTTTTGCAATCTTGGAGGATCCATCCAGAAATCTTCGGTAACACCCTAATAATCCCATGAAGCTACGCACCTCATGCGCATTCTTCGGGATTGGCCAATCCTTGATGGCCTTCACCTTCTCTGGGTCCACTGAGATCCCTTCTCCTGAGATGATATGCCCTAGGTAGTGAATCTCCTTTTGGAAGAAAGAACACTTTGACAACTTACCAAATAGTTTGTGTTCCCTTAAGCAAGTTAAGACTAACTGCAAGTGCTCCTCGTGCTCCTTCTCATTTTTAGAATATATAAGAATGTCATCTAAGAATACCTGAACAAAGTGGTCCAAGTAATTCTGAAAGACACTATTCATGAGGCTCATGAATATTGCTGGAGCATTGGTCAAACCAAATGGTACTACTACGAACTCATAATGCCCAAATCAAGTTCGAAAAGTAGTCTTAGGAATGTCATTTTCTTTAATCCTAAGCTGGTGATACCCCGACCGCAAATCAATCTTAGAGAAGACGGACGCACCTTTCATCTGATCAAATAGGTCATCAATTCTTGGTATAGGATACTTGTTCTTCACTGTGGCTTTGTTCAAATCCCTATAATCTATGCACAGTCGCAAAGATCCATCCTTCTTCTTAACAAAGTGGTCCAAGTAATTCTGAAAGACACTATTCATGAGGCTCATGAATATTGCTGGAGCATTGGTCAAACCAAATGGTACTACTACGAACTCATAATGCCCAAATCGAGTTCGAAAAGCAGTCTTAGGAATGTGATTAGCAGGGTGTTACCAAAGATTTCTGGAAGGATTCTCCAAGATTGCAAAACCCATCACCACCTTGCAGCAAAAGGGAATCCGATATGAGTGGACCAATGAATGTGATGCCGCTTTTGCTGAATTAAAGAGATTGCTGACGAGTGCACCAATCTTATGGGTACCAGACATGGATAAAGACTTCATGGTATGTACTGATGCCTCGAAGCAAGGGTTAGGAGCAGTTCTAATGCAGGAAGGTGGGGTAATAGCTTATGCATTTCGTAAGTTGAAGCCTCATGAGGAGCAATATGCCACACATGATCTAGAATTGGCAGCAGTAATGCTGGCACTAATATTATGGAGACACTACCTAGTTGGTAGAAGTTTCACACTTAAGACAGATCATCAGAGTTTACAATATATTTTTACACAAAGGGATCTAAATGCTAGGCAACGACGATGGAGTGAGTTCATGAGTGAGTATGAATTTGGTATCTCATATATCAAAGGAAAGGAGAATGTGGTGGAAGACGCTCGAAGCTGAAGCCCAATAATTTTCTCCTTAATCCCCTTGAGAGTGGATTTGAAGGAGAAAGTGCTCGAGCAACTCTTGGGAGATGGTTGGTATATAAAGGTAACCTCATATATTCAGAGTGGGAAGAAGTGCGAGTCGAAGTATTATGGGTACCATATTGAGGTAGATGGGTTGTTGTGGTACCAAGGGAGGATGTATATCCTTAAAGAAGGTGATCTCAGGGAAGAAATCCTTAGAGAGGCCCATAGGGCACATTATTGTGCACACCCTAGAGTGAAAAATATGTATGCAGACATGAAGAAGCTCTTCTTCTGGGCCGGTATGAAGAGCGATGTAGTTGATTTTGTTTCGAAATGCCTAGAATGTGAGCAAGTCAAGGCAGATCATTGACACCCAGCCGGTCTCTTACAGCCTCTTGATATTCGTGAGACTAAATGGGAAGTCATTTCCATGGACTTCGTTGTGGGATTTCCCCTCACATCCTTGAGACATAATGCTATACTCATAGTGGTCAACAAACTGACCAAAAGTGCCCACTTCATTCCAGTGAGAGACACTTATGATGTGACAGATGTAGCAAGGGTATTCATAAATGAAATTGTACGCCTTCATGGAGTTCCAAAGAAGATAATTTCTAACCGAGACCCTAAGTTTACCTCTAGATTTTGGACAAGCATGCAGTCAGCATTAGGGACCCAGCTGAACTTAAGCTCAGCTTATCATCCCGAGACAGATGGGTAGACAAAGAGGGTGAATCAGGTGATGGAGGACATGCTTAGGATGTATGTTATGGATCAGCAGACACGGTGGGAGAAATATCTTCCTCTAGTAGAGTTTGCATATAAAAACAGTCATCACAGCTCCATTGGTATGCCTCCATACCAGGCATTTTATGGGAGACCTTGCAGGACTCCACTCAGTCGGGCCTGAGTTGCTTCAGGAGATGGAAGAGCAAGTGGTATAGATCAGGAAGTGGATTAAAGAAGCGCAGGATAGACAAAAGAGTTATGTTGACGCACACAGAACTGATAGAAGTTATTAGGTAGGGGATCGCGTATTTATACACATCCAACCGAATAAAAGTACCATTCAGTTTGGAAAGGGGACCAAGTTGTCACCTTGCTTTATAGGGCCATTCGAGATTCTTGAAAGAATCGGATTGGTAGCTTATCATCTTTCACTGCCACCCCACTTGTATAGGACTCATAATGTATTTCATGTTTTAGTATTGCGACATTACATAGCCGATGAGTCTCACAAGATTCATTGGAAGGACTTGCAGGTCTCGGACGAGGGAACCTTCATGGCTGAACCATTACGTATACTGGATCATAGAGTTCGACAGCTCCGTAGTCGACATGTGGACCAAGTCAAGGTCCAGTGGGACAAGTATAGCCCAGGATCTGCTACCTGGGAGGACACAGAGACTATGCATCGAGATTTTCCCTCACTATTTTGACCATAACTTCGGGATGAAGTTTCCTGAAGGGTGGGTGTATGTAATGCACCATATTTTGACTCTGGCATATTTATCACTCAGACTTATTACACTGTATTTACTTATTATCTGTGGACTCAACTATACTTCATAAACTATATTTTGGCATGTTATATGTGATTATTTATTGATGTTATGATGTTATCAGGATTATGCTCTAATTATGATATTATGATGTTATCATGCTTATATTATGCTTTGATCATGATGTTACGACGATTAACATGCCTATGTAGATGCTTTGATTATGATGTTATCATTATTATCATTTATATGAAATTATTGTGCCTATGCGATTATCATGCAGTAGTCGTCATCAGATTCATTTATTTCATAACAAAAACATATACTTAATTGTAATCCTTGGTATGATGTGATATGTATGATGTGGTACATGGGCACCCATCCATGATGAAATTTATTTTGTGATTTAATATTGTGATGAATGCATGTTTGCATAGTGCTAAGCTTCAGGGTACAGGGGCTATGTGACAGCCAAGTATGTGATGCAAAGTATGACTCAATACATATCTTGAAGAAGAGCCTTAATTGCCAAGTGATGGTACGATGACACGTACCAATGAACTTGATAGCAACGCAGTATGGTTTGATGAGTATGTACCCAGTATGTTGAGAGGGATGGATGCATTTCCCACCATATGTCACTTTGATACCCGAGGTCGTGGGAGGGCAGTGCTGAGACATGCTCCCCAAGTTGTTGTGATGACGATGGTCTGATGCCTGCTAGGAGAGGCTAGGTCCGCTGGATAGCTGACGCTACCGCTCTCAGGTTCTATGTGGGAAGGTCAATACAGTTGGCATCCACTTTGTACTAGTAGAGGAAGGATAGGGAGGATGCGGATGTAGGTTAGGATGGGTGGACATATTAGTTATTATTGTTGAATGTTGGACATTTGTGATACTGGATTAGTGATGGTAGGTACTAATCTTAATTGACTGATTAATAAGAACATAACATTTAAATAACTCTAAATGTCAAAAGAAATCATATTATCTCGGTATATTGGTCTTGTTGCATGAAATATTATTTGTATTAGCTAGAATTTAGGGGTTTTGTTATAGTACATGTGTAACCTGTTCATGTACTAGCCATGCATGCACACCTCACACATGCACGCTAGTATGAAATATTAATTAAAAAACATTGAATAGTGGGATGGGTTAACTAAGTAATTGTGATTTATTTAAACCTGTAAATGTACCTGATTTATTAAAAATAAATGTGTGGGGGAACTTAACACTAAACATAAACGGGTCAATGTTATCATTTCAATCAATTAATCATGAGACTACAATTGATTAATTATTGGTTAATAATATTAATTATTATTTTACTTCTGTTATCATTATCTATTATTATTATTTCATATTATTAATGTTTATTATTAAGTACGTATTATTTTATTAATACATAATAATTAACAATACTATTATTACCATTACTTTTGCCGTTCAGTATAAAACTTTAACAAACAACATTGGTAAAATTCTATGACAATTGGTTAGGTTTTAAATGTAACACGTACAATTCAATAGGAAAAACATTTAAGTAATTTCCACCATCTCATCGGGGGCGAGGAATTGTACAATTCAAGAAAATTCATTAATACATAACAAATGTCAAACAAATCTGAACTGGACTGCCCAAGATAGAATTAAATAAATTAATTTAATTATGAAGGAGGCGATGGAAGAAGGAAGGCGGTGGAAGAAAGGAGGGGAAGGAGGTATAAGGAGGGGGATCAAATGGTTCAAGGGGGCATTATTATTTTGGATTTTTGGGAGAGCAATCGGGAGAAATTTTTTACGGAAGAATAGAGGAAGGAAAGTGATGGATCAGAGAGGGAAGAAAACTGGAAGAGGGGGTTAACTCCAGGGGGTGAATTACACTCAGAAAAACAAGGAAGTTGCTATTGAGTTTATCGACACGTGGGCTCGGGGGCTAGGAAACCCATCGGTTTCCTAGGGCCAGCAGGATCAACGCTGGTCAGCAGGGTGGATCATCCGAGTTGTCATCAAGGCTCCTACAGGCTCAGACGAGGGAAAGGCAAGGATAAAGGAGCAGGAATCAGGGACAACCTTCAGCTCGCTAAAGCTCAGGTATTTTTCGGTGAACTATCTCTTTATTGCACAAATAAATGAAAATCTAAAATCGAAGTAAATGTCATTTTATTGTTTAAGTATAGGACTTAGTGCTCTGCACACAAATAAATGAAAATATAAAATTGAAGTAAATGTCATTTTACTGTTTAAGTATAGGACTTAGTGCTCTACCTGGCAACCAAAGCACTACACCCAAACCTCCATGGTTTCTCATCTATTCTACCTCAAAAATCCATGTTTCCCTGAAGGTACTAGTTGTGAGCTCCTACCCATCTGTTGTTCCATTTGCAAGGTCTTGTCCCAAGGCCCACGCACATTATAATCACAATCTCATTGATTAACAACATCAATAAAACTCATAATGAAATTAATTGAATAGTTCATTTCTTATTTTTGCATCAATGTTGACAAGTAATTGATTTTCCCTTCCAAATCTTGTTCATTACAAAGTTAAGCATGCATAATAATATTAGTCATGTTTCAACAACAAGATCATAATCAACTAGCTATTTCGCATAGTAATGATCATTCATGTGTCACAATTATATACCATAATCTATACCATTATTTGGATGCAAAAAGAAAAGCATTTATATAACATGTGCATAACCAGTGTCGGTGTGATACACATAATCATAGATACAAAACTCTGTTTATCTCTCTCTCTCTATATACACACCAGTCATATGAATGAAACCATATAAGTAACATATAGGCCTATACACAAGTATGACACATATAACCTATACATAATTAATTAAAAACACCCTTTTTAGAAGTTACTAAACTAATAGGCTCTTTATTTTTTTATGGACTACCTAACCTCGGATTAAATTGGAAAAAAAATTATATTATCTTTTATTATAGTATATCATATTAAGCTTTGAATTTATACAATAACCATCCTAACATTATTTTATAAACAAATATAATTACCAATCAAATAAATTTGGATTTGGCTTTAAGAATTGAGAATAAACCAAAATTATAACAACTTTGCATCCAATGTGAAGATCGAGTATGACAATTTGATCTCTTTAACATTAACAACAATTTAGTCATCAAATGTGAGCAATGATATGAACTTGTCATTCCACGATGCTTTGAAATCTAACCACTCATCCTCAAATTAACTTTACGGTATAGAGTTTGGCAATTTGATCACTCATCTTTAATTTGGTCGAAGCTTTGAAATCTAACCACCAATCTTCTTTAGCACTTTGCATTATCATTTCATTAACTCTTGCATTTTTTCTTTATCAATTTAAATTGAATTTATAGCTTTCTATCCAAATCGCTTCAATATGGACAGTAATTTTGTGACGATTATGAGTTCTTTACATTATAGTTTCAAGGAGAGGTAAATTGTATTTTTTTTTTAGAGGAAAAAATACCAGTCTTTGTTATTCATTCAAGAATCAAAAGACATCTTATACATTTGACCAGTAGATGGCCTCTCAGTCCTGGCAAAGAATGCACAAAAGTAACCCCATCAAAGCAAAGATAGAAAAGATCTAAGCAATCATACAAACAACCCATAAAGGAAGAGCACAAAGTTTGACAATTGCAGACTTTTCTCATCATCCCTAATAAACAGGTCAGAATATGCTGATAGAGATCGAAAGTGATCGAAAAACAGACAAGTCCTGAGCAAAACATGCCGGCTGAAAGTCACAGCAAAGAGGACTAAGAACAAATACATATTAATCACAAAGTGTCAAAAGTATAAGAGCATATAGCTCAGCACATGCTAGAAAAGAAAAAATTGACCATGATCTATGATGATGCCATCCAGAGATTCAGAAAAGAATCCAAAACCCATATCCATCTTCAAAGAATGCTTGGAGAGACCATCAACCTACGTGTTATGCTCATGATATATATGTTTGAATATCACATGAGGGGTAGATAACTGCATAGAACGGATGTCATCACACCAATGTTTCAGAGAAGGGACATTTAGAGTTGTGAATCTGTTAAGCCAAGAGATAATGAAAAGCGAGTCTCCAAATATCGAGTGCATGGGTAAACCCAGCAACTCACTCACTCTCAGAATAGCCCATAGTGCCAGTAATTCAGCTCTGGTGTTTGAGCTGCTTCCATAGCCCAAGGAGAAACTAATGCAATAATCAGCATTGAGATGAATAACAAAGCCAGCACCACCAATATTCCCTGCAGCAGCCCCATCAAAAAATCCACAAGGGTATTTCATCATGGGACTCGGACCAATATTCCTAATTCTTAGCATAAATTCATCTTAAAAATAATTTATCAAGTCTGGAAAGGGATTAAATCTTTCTAATTGCAAACCTCATTTTTAGAGTGGAAATGTTGAGGAAATGTGAACCAAATATTTATAGTTTTATTTTGTAATCTTATATATGTGATTCTAAAAAATATTTTAAATCTAAATTGAGCCTACATGTTATTTTTTATAACATTTTATTAATTTTTCATAAAGGACAAGTGTTAACTCTAGGATTAGTAATGAAGGACCTACACATCTCCCTCTATTAGGTTGTAGCATAGGCCTTTTAGACACAATAAAAAAGATGCAAATTGTAAAATACATAGAATTTGAAGAAATGGAAAAGTAGATTGGATGTTGTTTCAATTGAGTTAATAAAAAATTGTATAAACAAAGTTCCAATTAAATTTGTAAAAACATGATTAAAAAAAATTGATTATATATTTTAAATAATTTTCATATATAAAATTTTAATAAATTCAAAATAAACTTATACATTAATTACATTTATGCCATAGTTTGTTTACCTCTACCTTCATTTTAACATATTTTATATAGAACCATAGAAAATATTTTAGCATAAAAATATAGAAAATATTTTTAACAACAAATTTTAAAAAAATTGTAGTCATAAAGAACAACTGACAATGGACGGTTAAAGTTACTTCATAAAGAACAACCGAAAATATTTCATAGTTATTTCTCTAAAATGGTTAAAGTTGATTTTGAATCTTCAAGTAAAACCGACAAGTATACCAACATGCTATCGAACATTCTACTTGAGATTCAAAAGAATTGAACTATCTTTTTCGTATATAATTATTACGAGGGTTTTTAATTTTTACTGTATATTTGAAATTCTTTATTATGCTATTTCTTGTTTTTTTAATCAAAGGTGGGTATAACCATTTCTAAGACTGGATTTGAAGCACATGTGTTACTAGACTATCAAAATTTATGAACTTAGAGTCTTCAACTTACAGATAAGATGAAGATCAGCGGGCGGGAGGTGAACATGGGAGAGGTGATTGAAGCAATTTGTGGTCTCACAGGTGACAGACTGCTCTCTCATATCCTTGAGGAGCCATGGACTCCTCATTATCTTCTCTGGTGATGGCTCTTTGTTCCTCGGAGGTCTTGCTTTGTTCCCTGTTTCATTTTTATTATTTCCTCTGCCTTTTTATCATATATTTTTTATGGCTAGGGTTTTACTCTCTCATAGAGTGGGTTTGGCATCCTTCATTTTGTCTTACTGTACCCTGTATCTCTGAGGGTTGTTTTCCTTTCTCACATCACCATTTTCGGTTGGTAGGTTTCTTTCTTTTTGGGTTTTCGTCTTTTACTCTCCCTGCTAGTGTGGTTGAGTCCCAGTCTGCCGTCCCCCTTGGAGTCCCTCCCCTATAGCAAGGGACTAGTACCAACCAAGGGTTATTTATAAAAGTGGGAAGTAAAGTCTGTTTCTTTTGGCGGTTGTTTTGGGTTTATTGTCGCTTTTCTCCACCACCTTGCATGGGGTTTCACCATACTGCTTCGATGTAGTGTATTTTGGTTTTCGGTTGACTTTTGATCTAGGTTGTATGTGGAAGGAGATTTCCCGTGTTTACAGTACTAACCCTCATTGGGTTCCTCTTTCTCTGTCGGGTCTCCTGTCATTGACATTTGTCTTTGTCCTGTCTGAACTTCAGTGGACTCACTCTCATTTTTTAACCTGCTGGGTTTATGATTGCCGTTGACAATGGCGCACTGAAGTGAGGTTTGCTTGGTAGGGTGTGGCCTTCGGGCTATCATTTGTAGCCTTTTTTCTCATCACCACACCTATACTCGGATTAGGACTTCCACTGGGTCACATGCCATTGACATTCGTCATTTGTCCTGTATGATTTTCTGGGTTTGCACTTTTCTCGGCCTGTTGGTTTATGCTGGCCATTGACTGAGACACTCTGAAGCATGGTTTGTTTCGGGGGGATTTGGGTTTTGTGCTTGTATGCAGCCTTTTTCATCATCGTTAGCCACCTTCTGCCACCCTTCTGTGTAGGGTTGACCTAGGCCGTTATTCCATGGCTAGCAATGGTAAGATTCATCGGTTTCGGTGGAAACATCAGTCTAAATGTATCAAAGCGCAGGCTGGACGTTATCGCTTTGTATTAGGCCATGATGTTTTTCTTGACAGAGTCACTTCCCTTTGTTCTCGAGCTTTGGTTGGACGACTAGAGTACTGCAAAATGGATAAAGCCTCCTGGGTGAGTTGGGATACAGAGTTTTGGAAGCCACTCTTTGATTATGTGCCGAATATTAGTCTTCTATCCAATGGGTGGATAGTGTTCATGTTTCTTGAAGCGGGGCACTGCTCACGTGTACTGGAAGGTACCTGGTGTATCGGTAAGGGATCATTGGCTCTGGATAGATGGCACTCCAGTTTTGATCCTTTGAAGGAAAGGATTGTCAAACGTCACCTGTGGGTCTTGTTACCACATCTGCCTTTTCCCCTTTGGAGCCGTCCAATTATGGAAGGTATCGGAAACACTATTGGCAGATTTCTTTCTGTAGAGGATGATTTTTAGCAAGTCTATGACAAAAGGGTTGCCAAAATACTCATGGAATTCGATATTTCGCTGGGCCTTCTAGAAGAAGTTGAGATTCTTTGTGGGGAGCGCTTATTAATTCAAAGGCTCGATTTTCTTCATGTGCCCTTTAGGTGCAGATGCTGTCGCACTGTGGGTCACCTATGGAAAGTCTATCCACACCGGTTTTCTGAAGTGAACAACACTGTTGCAGCGGTACTGAATTCCCCTTCTTCTAATGATTGCCATTTGGAGGGGCTTCAGACACCTACAGGTACTTCCATTAAGGATTTTCCTTCCCCTCCAGGTAACCCTATTGTCTCTCATCCACTTTCTGAAATTGTTTCGGACTCTTTTTTGGAGGATGTTGATTATTTGATTTCGTCACATAAGAAAACACTCAGCCCCTCAAAGGATGCATTTGTTTCTTCTCCTCGGGTTTCTTCACTGGGTACGAACCAACATTCACCCTCCCATCCCGATTCTGTTATTTTTCCTGTTGATTCTATTTCTATCCAGTCAAAAGTAGACCTATCCTCTGAACGGGTTTTGCATTCAGAATCCTTGGCTCCCCCAGCACTTGACTCCATGGAGGATTTCCCCCCTATACAAGCCAGGGGTTCAGTTGATAGTCTTGCTTTACCCCGTACTTTAACCCCTCCTCCCCCTTCTCTTTTGGCAACCCCACCTCTCAGTCCAACCTCCTCGCCATCTTTCTCTGACCCCTCCTTGAAGAAGTCTCTCTCCATCTTTACTGCCACCTCCCCCTCATCTCCCACTACATTACATCTCAACTCCATTCGGTTTTCTAATGTGACTGTTCGGAAGCAACCAAGGGGGAAAAGGAATACAAAGGCGGATCTCTCATCGGGTTCACCTCCCTATATCCCCCTCTCAGTTCGACTTAAGGAAGCTGTGAGAGGAAATTCAGTCAGGGGTCTTAGAGCAACATCACCCCAAGAGGAAATGACCTGATGTTAATTCTATCCCTTAACGTTCGTGGTCTGGGGGGCAAGACCAAATCTCTTGGCCTCCGCTCTCTCTTTTCATCACTCAACCCTGATTTCATTCTTTTGTAGGAGACAATAAGCAGTGCATCTCCTGCCCTTTTTGCTTTTTCTAAAATTCTACCCTCCTCGGAGTTCTGTGCCATTAGTGCACGTGGTTTATCTGGGCGTTTGCTGTCTGCTTGGAATCCTCTAAAAGTCAACTGTCAATCTTTCCAAACCTGCACTGGTTTATTACTACAAGCTTCCATTAGAGGATCCCCTTTGCCCTTACACATTCTTAATGTTTATGGTCCGTATCGTGACAGATAATGTTTCTGGGATAAAGCCCTTCGTGGGGGTCTTCTTAACCTTCCTGGTCTAGTTTTGGGAGGTGACCTAAATATTACTCTCCACTCCTCTGAGATTTGGGGATCCAAATCTTTACGGGACCCTCTCTCTGACCACTTCATTACACTCTTTGAGTCTATGGGTCTTGTTGATGTGGCTCCTCAGGTATCAGGTCCCACATGGAGAAATGGACGTATTGGGGATGAGGGTATATGTAAACGTTTGGATCATTTTCTTATTGCTTCTTCACTGCTTCCCTCCTTAGGGTCTTATAGGACTTGGATTAAATGTCATGACCTCTCCGATCATTACCCTATTTGCTTCGAATGGAGTTCTCTCAAAGGTCCCTTTAACTATCCGTATAAGTTCAATCGCTCTTGGCTGGAGGACTCTGATTTCCTTAAGTGGTTTTACCACTGGTGGTGTTCTTTCTCGCATTTTGACTCTCTATCTAATATTGAGGATCTTTGTCTTACTCTTCGCCATCTTAAGTCAGCTACCAAAAGATGGACCAAAAACAAATCTGTCAGCTTTGCCTGTGCCACTTCCAAGCTCGATCATGCAATTGAAGCGATTCTGGCAGGTCCCACCCTTGGTATTCTTACTAAAGAACAAGCTGCTCACATGTCTTTGCTTACTGAGGAAAAAAAAAAAATCTTAAGACATCTACAACTTTCTTGGCAACTTAAGAGCAAAATCAAGTGGAATCTTCAAGGTGACTCAAATACAAAAAAATTTCATGCTGTTGCCTCGGGAAGAATATTACATAATATGATTTGGTCCCTTGAAGATTCTGATGGTATCTTAATTAAGGATGAATCCTCCCTAAAAGAGATGGGTAAAAATCACTTTGCTAGCATTTTCAAGGTTGATGGAGGAACTGATCTGGTACAACAACTTAAAGTGGTTTCTCTTTTTAAAATACTTATTCCTCCCGAGCACTCCTCCACACTTAGTTGTTCGGTTAATCTGAAAGAGATTGAGCTCTCTCTCCTTTCCTTCAAAAAATACCGTAGCCCAGGGCTGGATGGATGGCCTGTGGAGTTTTATTTGCATTTTTTTGACCTCCTGGGACCTGTGCTTTTGAACTCTGTTGATCAAACTAGACTTTCGGGTTTTATACCCCCTTCTCTGAACTCCATTTTCCTTGCTCTTATCCCAAAGATTGATAAGCCACAAACCTTCGCTGACTTTAGGCCCATCTCCTTATGTAATTTACTCTACAAGCTTATTTCTAAAGTGATTGCTGGAAGGTTAAAACCCTTTTTGGATCAGGGTATTTCCCATGAACAATTTGATTTCCTTAAGGATCGCCTTATCTCTGAACCTATCGGAATTGTTTAGGAAGTTCTTCACTCTGTGAAAACTCAAAATCTTTGTGCTTTTGTTCTCAAATTGGATCTTTCGAAGGCATTTGATAGGGTGGACTGGACCTATGTTAGATTGATCCTGATTCAAATTGGGGTTCCCCTCCTCACTGTTAATTGGATCATGGGTTTCCTCTCCACTGCAAATTTTGCGGTTCGGATCAATGGAACCCCATCCAATTTTTTCCCTGCTTCACGAGGTATCCGTCAAGGTTGTCCCTTATCACCGCTACTTTTCATTCTTGTCATTGAGGGCCTCAGTCTTCTTATTAGGGATGCTAGATCAAATGGACTGATTAGAGGGATACAAATCTCTCCCTCTCTTTCCTTGTCTCACCTTCTCTTTGTTGATGACGTGATTCTTATGGGATCTGGTACTCTCCTTGACTAGTCTGCTTTCGAAGTTATTTTGGAGACCTTTTGTAAAGCCTCGGGAATGAAGATAAACTTTGATAAATCTTGTTTACTCTATTATAATCTTTTTGCTGACTTCCTGAATTGGTTCGTGGATAATTTGCCATACAAATTGCAGCCATTACAATCTGGTCTAACCTATTTGGGCTTTTTCTTGAAGCCTCTCAGCTACAGAGTATTGGATTGGAACTGGATTATTAAAAAAATTGAAAAAAGAATTAGTCATTGGACTAACAAGTTGCTTTCGATTGGGGGTAGATTGATTCTTGTGCAATCTTTTCTTTCTAGTATCCCTGTGTATTGGATGGGACTTGCTCTCCTTCCTGCCTCCATTCTCCGGACTCTTAGAAGAGTTATGTTTAACTTCTTGTGGGGATCATCTAGCACTAACAGAAAATATCATTTGGCTAACTGGATGGACCTTTCTTGTCCCAAGGAGCTTGGAGGGTGGGGCATCAAAAATCTTACTTGGTTCAGTTTGGATTTGAGATTAAAAACCTTTTGGAGATGCCTTCAGTCAGGAGGCCTTTGGTATCAAGTCCTATACTGCAAATATATTAAAAAGGGAACTGTTGCAGATTGGTTCAGAACTAAAAAAATTAACAGGCGTAATGTTTCTGTCATTTGGAGAGGATTCATACTTACTTTACCTTGGATTGGCATGCATTTGGCTTGGCAGGTAGGCAGGGGTTTTGATATCATTGTTGGGATTGACCCAATTGTTGGATCACGCTCAGGTTTCTACCTTCCAGATGAATTAAGATCTTATTTGCAGGATTTGGATATTTGCTCTTTAGCGTAGGCTCATAATATACAACTAGATGCAGAGAGTTATTAGTACACGGCAGAGGAATTGAATTTGGGAGGTCCCTTTAAAGATTTGTGGACTGATTATACTGCTGGTTTAATTGGTGCTGGTATCCGTATCACAGATGCTGATGATGAATTGATTTGGGATTTCAGTAAGAAGACAGGCTCCTTATCGGCTAGGAATGCATATGAATGTATTGTATCTTCATCGTAGGGACCGGTTACAACTCCTATTGACTCGTATTCATGGAACAAATCCCTTCCAAATAAAATTTCTTGTTTCATTTGGCTAGCAGTCAGGCTCAGAATTCTCACTTGGGAGAATTTACAGAAAAAAGGAAAGCAGGGTCCAGGTATTTGTGTTCTTTGTAAAGCAGATGATGAAACTACTGAGCATCTTTTCACAAAATGTACAATATGGAAAATGGTGGCTGAACATGTTTGTGATCATTTAAATTTGCATGCTTTCGTCGCTCATGTTCCTCTGGTGGATATGTTACTTGACTGGCTGGGGAAGATGTCTAAAAGTACGACCCTCCATTTGCTTCCATTCCACATGATGTGGATTGTATGGAAGGCTCGCAATAAGGTTATCTTTGAAGATGAAAAAAGAAATGTATACAGTATTGTAAGTCAAATTATTACTGCTGTTCAACATCTTTATAATTTGCCTGTCATAAAGAAAAAATCTAGTAGATTTCTGGGGAAGACTCCTCCTTTGATCTTCCCATGTGGTTTCATTGATGGTGCATCAAACTGTAAGGTTGCTGGTGCGGGTTTCTGCATTTATATAAATGACTGCCACCATTTGAAGTTCTCGCTGGGGGTCGGACATGGAACCAACACTAAAGCGGAATTGCTCAGTCTATGGGAAATTCTACAAACTTCCCATATGATGGGGATCCCCCTTACCCAGATATATGGTGACTCACTTGTAATCATCAATTGGGTGAGAGGATCGACTGCTCTCTCCCCCACTGATCTGGTTCATTGGTGTCGGGATACTAAAAAGCTATTTTCTAGCGTCCAGGCTTTGTTTATTACTCACATCTACCGAGAGCACAATCGGTTGGCTGACCGCCTCTCTAAAGATGCACTCTTTTTTCCACAAGGGAAAGGCAGATATAAGGAATTTTTTGAGAACCAATTGGTTTCTCAGGACCTATTTCAGCTCTATTGAGTTTGTTTAAAGGGATTTTCTTCCCTGTTGTTGGTTTGTGTTGTATTGAGTTCTCACTTTTAGATAGCTGAGCAGTGCCTTTTGGCACTCGGTAGATGTGGTTGAGTGGACAATCCTCTCATGATGAGACAGTTTAATGATGGGATCTTTTAGTGTTTGAGGTGCCATTCCCCCTGGCTGAACTCCTACGGCAGTGACTTATTGTAACCCGATAGTGGGATGACTGTAAAGATGACCTTTGATTCTAATAAGAATAACAAGGACAGGCTTTTTTCTTCCTGAGAAAAGACTATCAAAATTTATATTTTGTAATATTGTGATAAAATCATATTATTGTAAATAGTTTAAATTAGTATAGATTTATCTTAAAAAAAAGTCTATTAAATATTAAAAAATTCAAATCTCTCTAACTATAAACTTTTTTTAAAGTAGAAATGTTTGAAAAAATATAAACTTAATATTTATGATTTTATGATTTTAATTTATAGCCTTAAATAAGTGATTCTAAAAAATATTTCAAAATTAAATTAATCAAACATATTTTTTTTTATAACATTTAATTGTTTTTTATAAAATATATTTTGAGGTGGGGGAGTACTAATTGATAAAATGAAAATGGTTAAAATCAATCAAATCACAAGATCGATAATATGAAGTGAAAAAAAGGCTGTCAACCAAAACCATCATTGAATTTCAAATTGAATATTTGTGATGACATTAGTATATTAACTAGTTCTTAATTACTCTTTTTTGTTGTATACTATTTATTTTTGACCCAAAAATCACTCTTTTATATCTTTCAATGAGCTTTGGTTGGACCCTTAAAGATAGGTGGAGTGCCTCCTCACAATATTGGGGTGTTTCTAAACTTTAACACGAATTAATCTAGAAAATCACATTTAATCGTATTGCCTTGCTAGTGTAACTATTCAAACTTGGAATTACAATGTTTGCAAATTCCTACCACCAATTATCATAGAGATCTACATGCAACCTTGAGTTAATGATCCTAAATGTATGAGTAATTATCATCGTTTCTTGCACTTTATCAAGAAGTGGAGAGTTGAAAAAATCATATCTAGAAGAGAAACTTAACTTGTGGTCTGTGAACATGGATAGGATACAAGTTAAGTGCCATGAACAAGTTATTTGTTACTTTTTCTCCATGCATCTTTGTAATCACTGGTCGCTTATGCCTCACCTGCCTTTATTCTAGTTAAACAAGTTGCCTCACACAATTATCCATGTATAAACTACATGAATTATCCATCATCAAATACTAGTTATTTTTTATATTCTTTCTTTTAATAATTTCTTATTACAAATTGGGAACCATGTCCATAAAACTATTTTGGATAATACACTTGACTCATTCTCCCACAGTCTAGGAAAACTATACTTACTAGTCTACCACAAATTCTAAATATAAACAATTATCAATGTAATAAGAATGGAGTAAACTTTATACCCGACCATTTGCACTGATCGGACGACCTGGATCATGTGAGCCTTCACATCATGCATTGCTGGTCGTCCGATTGGTGCAAATGGTCAGGTATAAAGTTTACTCCAATAAGAATAGGCAAGATCATACCAAAACTCTCTCCCTAATATAGAACTTATCTTGAATTTGCCAAGCCAACATGAAATTGAATTGGAATTTATATTAAAAGTGTAAATTTGAGCATCTAGATCTGTAGACAAATACACAACTCACAAAGAAGATCTCACAATTTACTCAGCAATTGAAGAATGAAATAGTGCAAAAGGCTTGCAGCTGTGAATGCTTTCATTAATAAAAAAAGTAATCCAGATGATAATTACAATAAAGTAAAATGGATTTAATAGCCACAAGCAATTCGAATCCACAAGAGGAAGTTCGAATTGATTAGACTCTACTTGATTGTAGGTAACCAAGACTTTGTCTAAATCATTATCGGAGGACCCAGTAGTTAACTGTCCCTGTCTAAACCATAACCAGAGTTCATCGGAGCTCTAAAACACAACCAAGTGTTACATTTAGTGTTGAATAATGGTTAACTGACTATGGTAGGTGAGAAATGTGCCCCACATGTGTGCAATCAAGTAAACCTAGCGCTAACTGAATGTAGAGGACTAGAACTAAATGTAATTGGCTCCTAACTTGGCTTGACTAGTCATTAACTGAAGTGAACTGACCTTGGTTGGTTTCGGTACTCCCAGTGGCTTCCTAAATTGTAGGGATTGATCTAGGAGGCTCCTAAACTTATGCAATCAAGTGCAATAAGTGCAAGTGAGCCTCAATTAGTGTTCCCCACACTTTAGTAACTGAAACATGTGCCCCAATTAGGTCAAGTTTACCCAATAGTGCTAATGACTATAAATAGACTGGATGGACTCCCGATTTAGACATATGACCAAATTTGGACAAGGGAGGATTAATAATCCTAACACCCCCCTTGAATGCTAACTTGGACAAACTGTGGGCCCTGGTAACTAAGACCATAGGTCACCCATTACATCAAGTAAAATAAAGTAACTGCTTAATACAAGGATCTAGGGCAAAAACCACATGGGAAAAAAGCCCTCCTTCTAGCTAAGTAGGTAGAATCAGGTCTCAAGTTTGAAAAACTTGAAAATGTATTGCTGCAATCTTCATCTCTGTGAGGTAGTGAAGCAGCATGCATGGTGTGCTGTGCACAGGTATTCTGGGGCCTAACATGTAGACTTCTCCTTTTTCTCCAAAAATGATGATGGAAGGAAGGAGGAATGTAACTTTTGTCTCTTGCTAAATGAAGAGGTGTATGATCATATCCATTCTTCTGAATGCAGTAAGACTGAGCCCTTGCCATATTGCATCTTACAGGAAGTCTATTGCATCTCTCTGAAGGAGGCAAAATAGTATGGCATAGCGCAAGAGTCTTCCCTTTCTGAGTGTCAGGTGAGTTTCCAGTCATCTTCTAGCTTCCAGTTTGGAAGTAGGGACTGAATCTAGATATGAGTCACCCTGAATCTTAATGTCATAAACTGATATAGATGGATCTGCAATACTAGTACAAGCTGTAAAAGAAGTAGATGCAATGGTTTTACCTTTCCTTGCAGGTGGATGCTGAGAGTGCACTGGTTCTGAAGGAGGCATGAAATGTGAGAACTCATATGCTCTTGAAGCATGATTCACAATACCCTTTGCTATGATGCTCCCAGTAGAGATATCTGTGATCTCCACTGAGTCAGGACCAAAGATCACTCGCTTTGGAGATCCAGTATGGGTCATCTGATAGACAGATAACAGGTTTGAAGCTAGGGAGGGAACAAACAACACATCTTTGAACCTTCCATGTTCAAGTTGGATAGAGCCCTTCCCTTTGGTTTGGACTTTACTATTATTTCCCATCTGAATACTAGGACCATCAAAGGACTGAAAAGAAGAGAATGATTCTATGGATGCATCCATATGGTTGGAAGCTCCAGAATCAATGAGGAAGGCAGGTGTTGATGTGCAGCAAGATTTCAGTGCATGTCCTTTCCTTTGGTATTCTTCTTCTTCTTCTTTAGAGTCTTCCTTCCTTGCGCTAGCAGGTACATAAATGTTGTGCTTTTTCAAAAGAAGAGCCATTTCATCAAGTTGTCTTCTCATACAGGAGCTTTCTGAATGGAAGCCCCTTCCATAGTAAGGGCAGAGGACCTTTCCTTTTCCATTCTTGTTGCTTCTCTTCGAACCTGAAGGTTCTTTTGACTGCTCAGACTCATCTCTTTGCTTCCCTTTGTCATTCTCTACCTTATCTCCTCTTGCAACAAGAGCTAGATCTTTGGGAGATCAAATGATCCCCATTTGGATCAATTTATCATTCTCAGAAATAAGAGATTGGATGAAAGCATCAAGAGTGGGAATCTTCCAATTTGGAGTAGTGAGCCTTACTGTTTGGAAGGTGGATACACAGACTGAGTAGTCTAAATTGAGCTTTGTGAGAATAGCAAGGATGAGCTGATCTTCATCCTTCTTCAGTTTGCATTGCTTCAACTGATATATCAGGTTCTTGAACTTTGAGAAGAATTCATTTAGAGATTCAAAATTTGATGGATTGAGAGTAATTAGATCATTTTCTAGTTGATGGATCTTCATCTCATCATGCTTATCAAACAAGGAAGCAAGCTTGTCCCAAACCTCCTTAAGAGTGTCAAAGTCTTGGATGTGAAATTGAAGATCTCTAGAGACTGAGAATTGCATGAGTCCAATGGATTCATCAAGCCTGTTCTTGTACTTAGCTTTGTCTTTATCTGATTCTGGCTTCCTCTATTTCTTCTATGAGTTTGAAGAGATGCTTGGTGCAGAGCAATACTTTCATGTCATCCTTCCACTAGTGATACTAGTTGAAGGGAGTGAGAGGCTCCATTGGATGAGCCATTTTGAATGTAATAAGAAAGACTGAGCTGTTGTAGCGAATGCAGTCAGGAGTTGATAACCTGTCACACAATCAAACAAACAAAATGATCTGGTTGGATATCTGAGGAGGAGAGGAGTCTTCTCCACCGAGGCTCTGATACCATGTAAATTTGAGCATATAGATATGTAGACAAATACACAACTCACAAAGAAGATCTCACAATTTACTCAGCAATTGAAGAATGAAATAGTGCAAAAGGCTTGTAGCTGTGAATGCTTTCATTAATAAAAAAAGTAATCCAGATGATAATTACAATAAAGTAAAATGGATTTAATAGCCACAAGCAATTCGAATCCACATGAGGAAGTTTGAATTAAGTAGACTCTACTTGACTGTAGGTAACCAAGACTTTGTCTAAATCATTATCGGAGGACCTAGTAGTTAACTGTCCTTGTCTAAACCATAACCAGAGTTCATCGGAGCTCTAAAACACAACCAAGTCTTACATTTAGTGTTGACTAATGGTTAACTGACTGTGGTATGTGAGAAATGCGCCGCACATGTGTGCAATCAAGTAAACCTAGCGCTAACTGAATGTAGAGGACTAGAACTGAATGTAACTTACTCCTAACTTGGCTTGACTAGTCATCAACTGAAGTGAACTGACCTTGGTTGGTTTCGGCACTCCCAGTGGCTTCCTAAATTGTAGGGATTGATCTAGGAGGCTCCTAAACTTAGGCAATCAAGTGCAATAAGTGGCAGTGAGCCTCAATTAGTGTTCCCCACACTTTAGTAACTGAAACATGTGCCCCAATTAGGTCAAGTTTACCCAATGGTGCTAATGACTAGAAATAGACTGGATGGACTCCCGATTTAGACATGACTCCTGATTTAGACATATGACCAAATTTGGACAAGGGAGGATTAATAATCCTAACAAAAAGATTAAACAAAATATAGAAAACATTCATTGTATTGAAACATATTTCATTGCAAAATTTAAAAGAATGCAAGTATAAGGTACCTTGGAAGGTCTTTGCTAACAAATAAAAATCAATGAAATTTTTATATCTTTATCTTTGGGAGCCAAATCAATCAACATAATATTCAAATAGTTTGGTTTGAGATATGCATTGGATAAGGCTGAGAGTGGAGGAAATATATTCTCTATTGAAGGATGATGGGAAAGGATGCAAGTGAAAGAAGAAAATATACATTGAGTTTTATCATTTTACCTCTAATGTAATTATAGAGGTGAATGAAGACAATATGCATTGAGTTTTAGCATTTTACTTTTATGTAATTATTTACCAATATACATGTAAATTTAGATTTAATCAATAGGATTCAGTGCAACTTTATTTCAATAACTCTAAAGTTAATAATACAGTTATTTGTTGAAATGATTATTTATATCAATAATAACTATTATAACATAAGAAATCTATGTCTTCTTGAATACACATCAATTTAGATAATTACATAAATGTAAATTAATCAATTGTTTTTAGGTTGATAAAAGTTGTTTTTATAAATATTGTATTTTATTTTATTTTAATTTTTTATTTTAAATTTAATTAGTTGAATATATATATAAATAGTTGTACACAATGTTTTTAATCAATTTTTTTATATCTATATTTTGTTTATTTGAAATATAACTTTTTGTATAATATTGTTTTTAGTTTTTTTTGGCAATCTATTTAGGTTTTGTATGTATATTTATGCCAAAGGCGTTGTCACAATGAAATAACATGTCTCGAAAGATTCCTCGTCTCCCTGACGATTAACATCCCAACATGTGTCGCTTGGTGATTGGTAAGTTTAATGGTTAAAATTTCCGGTTATTGTATCCCGTGATCTGTCAGGGATCAAAGAAGGTGGCATGGAGTTGATTGGTTAAGTACACGTTGTAAAAATGCTCAAGCTTTATTGTGTCAATATTTATTCTTTCTGTTCGCATTCTTTCCGCGTAACTCCTTCCTCTTCCAAGTCCATTTGGGGCATTATGTGAATGATTGTCGATCCCAACGATTGAGGAAACAACTTGCAGGTACATTTTCATTAATATATTTAGAAAAACTAAAACATGTCAATATTTTTGTAGGCACCATTGCACTTGCGGGAATTACAGATTTGAAGGTGGCATGGAATTGATTGGTTAAGTACACGTTCTAAAAATGCTCAAGATTTATTGTGTTAGGATTTATTCTGTCTGTTCGTATTCTTTCTAAGTAACTCCTTCCTCTGCCAAGTCCATTTGGGGCATTATGTGAATAATTGTCAATCCCAACAATTGAGGAGATAAATTCCAGGTACCTTTTCATTAATATCTTTAGAATAACTGAAACATGTCAATATTTTTGTAGGCACCATTGCAGTTGCTGGAATTATAGATTTCCTCTACCACAATAAGATCTCTGTCAGATTTATTCAGGAATCTAACAAATCTGCAAGACCTCAACCTATCACGATGTCGGAAATTAGAGAGCCTTCCATATTCCTTCGCAAATCTAACGAAACCTAGGTATCTTGATTTAAGTTATTGCAACAATTTAACTTTGTCAAGAGAAACCCTTGGAAACATGTGCATGCTCTCGAACATAGATCTTACTGGTTGTGAAGGTATTGAAGTCTTACCTTCCCATCTTGTACATAAACAATCCCTGGGAACATTAAATATATGGGAGCTCAAAAACTTAATAGAATTGACAGTTGACATCGGAAAGCTAAGGAACTTGAAGAATTTGAATCTACAGATTGAAATATTTTCCAGATTCGAACCTTTGATTTCCTAAATCAAAAATATTGAAATATTGACTTAACGTGGGGGCATTTTCCGGTTTCAAAAGCTGTAAATGTTTTGATTATTGACTTAAGGTTTAAAATAATGCAGTGGATCATCGATAATGCCACTAAATTTGGCAGAGACCAAGGGAGCTTCCCAAACAGAATACTCAATTTCCAAAATCGCATATCGAAACCCGCGAAATTGAGTTTTCATTAAGGATATTTGGTGTATCCATGATTTCCTATTTTCAATATTTCGGATATTAGAAACGCAATACTCATCAAAATTTTCATCATTAACTGCACAGAAGGAATATTGGATACTATGAAATGGCATTGTTTTAAATATATGCACCAGTATACACTTAATTTTATTTGCAGAGCTCAAACCTTGTGTTTCATATGCACCAGAATCCACTTAATTTTATTTGCAAAGCTCAAATCTTGCGATCGACAAAGTCCTTAAGAAGGTGAAAGAAAATACTATTTAGACTTTATTGCTCTAAAAGTGAAACTCTGCCTCAAAATTTTGATCATAATGCTTCTTATTTAACGGTTCAGAAGGAATATTGGATATTATAGGTAAAAGTTTACATATAAGCATCAGAATTCAGTTATTTTTATTTGCAAAACTGAAAATCGTCTTTCTACTTAAATTTTGTATCAATATGATTAGAAAAAGGCAACTCAAGAGTGGAAAAAATGATAAAATAAGGATTTAAAGCAAGGTCGTCGAAACCTACAATGGAGAGACACAATTGAATCCTATGCAGTAAAGAATCTTGCTTCAAGATAGTGGCTATGCTTCAATCGAACTGCGATCTAAAAAAACTCAGGAAATCAGGATTTCAAGCTTCTAGTGAGGGAAGACCCATTGTCTAAAGGCATTATAATGAAATCGAAGATATGTCCAATTTCCAATTTCTGATATTTTGGATATCGAAAACCAGAAATAGGATATCGGCAATCACTTCAGTTGTATTTATAAATATTAGTTTTAGGATTATAACTTCAAGGCTTTGTTTTGTGTACTCACTTCATCTTTGGAAGTTGTTCTTGACTTCAACATATACACTCCGATTGAATCCACTCGGTTTCCACTCGATCCAAAGACACCTACAATGATTCCTCCTAGTTGTGTCTCGAAATCACATCCCACTTTTTCTCCTAATGGTGCAAGCTTCCTTTTATTTCCAAAACAACCACTGATTTTTTTCAGGATCTCTTCTGGGTAGTTCAAATTGTACTGCATCCATCCAGGATATCAACAAAACCACCAAAATAATACAATTACCAATTTTCTATCCTTTGATTCATCGAGAGGTTTAGCTATTTCCTTTCACTTTTAATACATTGGATGCAATACAAATCTAACATAAACATATATTATTGTACATGCTATGACTTGCCTCCTTTCGATCACCCTGTGCAGATCCATGCGGAAACCCCTTGATGTCTTTATCCTTCACGCTTTCATCGCCTTGTAGTGCATAATGCAATTGAAGTGAGGTTAATGAATCATCTTTTGTTGTAATGATAATCCATCTAATTCCAAAATATGTGCCATCATTCCAATAATGATCCCCATTGCCACCCTAGAGTTGAGAGAAATAAAACTCTTGTTGCAAATAAAACCCAAGAAACCTTCAATTTGGTCGAACAACAGAGGAAAATCAAAGAAAGAAAGAGGAACTCCATATTTTCTTAGACATTTTTCAACATAACTGATCATAATAAAATACATTTTAGGCTTTTCTTTTCACTCATCTGATATTTTGAAAGTCGAAAGTATTAAACTGGTTGGATATAACTAGCAGGAAATTGTTATTATAGATGAAATGATTAACTTATTATAGATGAAATTGTTGGAATTTGAAGAGAAAAGTAAAATTGTGTTGGTGTATTCCACTTTAGATGGAATTTTGGAAAGTTTTGACTTTGAACACGTACAATATTCGGCATCCTCATTGTCGGAAATCGAAAATGCGCAAATCCGAAATTGGAATATTGGTGTTCCTTATTCCAAATCATAGTATTTTTCGGAATCCAACATGTCGATAATCAGATTAATGAAATATATTTATGAGAATATATTTAATAATGAAATTGGAACTTCGACATTTCTTTATTTGAAAATATAAAACTTCCAAGATCGAAATGTCGGAAATAGGAAATCGGTACATGCACACTTCTTTATTTGAACACTTAGCATTTTCGATTTGTGAAATGTCGGAAATCGGAAACTCGATTCTTGCGGAATTTACAATTGGACATAGAACATAGGATTTTCGGAATCTTGTTTCTTAATGCAAAATCAGAATCCCAAAAATCGTAATTGGAAGTCAGAACATGTGCATTTTATGATTTCGTACATGTAGAATATTCAGAATCCTCATTTTTAGAAATAAAAAATGCGCAAATCGGAAATTGGAATATTTCTTTTCGTTATTCCAAATCATAGTATTTTATCGATTCCAACATGTCGAAAATCGGATTAATGATATATATTTATGAGAATATATTTATAGTGATATTTTTTAGAGGCTTTTAGACAATTTTGCAATTCATTTCTCTCAATTTGGCATAGCCATTGCGAAGATTTTGTGAGTTTCAGTTTATTTGGGTTTAGCCTATGATTTTCTGCAGCAGCTTTGGTGCATTTAGAATCTCAGCTTGGGTTCAATTTGGTTATGCTTTTGTTTCACTGTTGGTTCATGTGATAAAATACATTTTTCCCATGTCTCTCCATTCACATTAATGTTACATCAATGCATTTTTGCTTCATTAATGCAATAAAGTCTATCATTTGAGATAAGCATGGGAATATATTTTCAATTTTGCTCATATTATGACGATCTCTCGTTCATTGCTACACCGCCTTTGCTTTACACATATAAACATGCCTTCAGGTAACCACTATTTCTTACTATTTGTCTTTGTTTTTCTTATATTGATTTTGTTGTACTTTGTTTACACTTAAAGTTTCTATCAGAAGATTTTAAACCTTGGTAAATTTGCAGGTATTCCTTAGTTCTTCATTTAGTCTGCTTATATGTTCAGAAATAGTCTGCGTATTGATTGTGACTCTTACTTTGTTGCAAAAATATTGTGACATGCATTGCTTATGTTGACTAATTGAAGATGTTGTTTATGAGACCAATTGAAACGACGTTCATGTGTTTCAATAGATTCTTACTCCCTTGCTGTGTTTTAAACCAAGTTTAGAGACCAAATTTCCCCCAAATTTATAGGGAGACCGATGAAAAATCACATAGAGCGAATTTAAAATAGGCATGAACTTAGAGGAGGAATAACTTGTGCGAAAAAAATACAAATAGTGAAAATCAAGATTTTGGAATCCGAAATATCATAAATATGAACACCGACATGTTCCTATTTTAACACAAAATTTCTCGATATGTTGCAAAATTGGGAATTGGAATATAGCATGTTCCTAATTGGAAAACACACGACATAGATTTCCATCATTAACTGCATGGAATGAATATTGGATACTATGAAATGACATTGTTTTAAAGATATGCACTAGTATCCACTTAATTTTATTTGCAAAGCTCAAACCTTGTGTTTGATATGCACCAGAATCCACTTAATTTTATTTGTAAAGCTCAAATCTTGTGACCGACAAAATCCTTAAGAAGGTGAAAGAAAATACTATTTAGACTTTATTGCTCCGAAAGTGCAGTTCTGCCTCAAAATTTTGATCATAATGCTTCATATTTAACAGTTTGGAAGGAATACTGGATATTATAGGTAAAATTTTACATATAAGCATCAGAATTCAGTTATTTTTATTTGCAAAATTGAACATCGTCTTTCTACTTAAATTTTGCATCAATATGATTAGAAAAAGGCAACTCAAGAGTGGCAAAAATTATAAAATAAGGATTTAAAGCAAGGTCGCTGAAACCTACAATGGAGAGACATAATCGAATCTTGTGTAGTAATTAATCTTGCTTCAAGATAGTGTCTATGCTTCAATTTTTCCTATTGACACCGTATGTTCTAATTTCCATTTCCATGAATTCCTATTTTCGATTAATATTTTGATTACATTATAATATCACATTGGATTATTTCATTTAAAAACTTCAGTGCTAAACTGTCATTATATATAAATCTATGAAGAACAACATTATACATACAACACTGTTGGAAAAAAGAGGTTTAAGATGAATGAAAATGGATTTTTTCTCATTGATGTTAGACAAAAGTGTTTTATACACAATGACAATGTTCAAGAAGCTTAAAACGAAAATGTGTCAATAATCATTATTTTCATAATACAAATAAGGTAGTAAACACCAAGTCATAAGTACAAAGTGATGTGTTGGACATTCCTCTGTGCTACAATCCTCACCCATTTACATACGTTTTTCTAGTTAAATTTCAATACGTTTTGCTAGCTAAGGTGCAACCATTTCCATATGTTTTTGCACTTCCTTTGTTCTATAGCGCCTTCGTCGGCTGTAGGACTTGAAACTTATCTTCCCATCTCTTCCCATTCTGACCTTTGGTATCACTATGTTGCTATTTTTTCTTCTGCAGCCATGAGAGGGGAATAAATGACGGTCAGGAGTACAATTTTTGTGCATAAAAAAACCATAAATAAGGTCCAAATGATATTTTCCTCAATAGGAGAGTCTATTTATTCACTAAATATTACAAATGTTATCATGAGTTCAGGATTTTCATGATGTAGTATATATCTATAACTTGGTATTAATGTGATCTGTATATAATACCCTTATCTATAGGAGTACGCAAAAGGTCACTTAAACGGTGATATGAAAGCTCAGAATGGGAGTAGAATCCAATATGTGAAATATGTTCGATTTGAAATATTTGGTCTTTGGAGCGCGTGATATTGACAATGATTTAATGCTTAAGAAAGATATTTCATATATTTAATGATTAAGCGACAAGGATATATTTATGCCATCATAACAAGGCATCGATAAAGTGACCAATTTGAAGTTTACACACTATCGGATAACTTAAGGCTAACAACAAGTGAGGGTAACAGTCACTTCTGCAATTAATATAATCATCGTGATAATATTTTAGTACGTTCAAGTGACCTTTCGAATTGTCCAAGAGATAAGGACTTATATACAAATGATATTAATCAAGAAAATTCATTATAGATATATACTACATCATGACAATCCCTTATAGATATATACTATATGTGCTTGTTGTTATTGATTAACATATACCACTATAAATATAAGTTTATGATTTTTGACATGTCAGATTCTGGAAAATACTATGATTTGGACTAAGGAACACCAATATTCCAATTTCGGATTTGCGCATTTTTTATTTCCGACAATGAGGATTCTGAATATTGTACATGTTCAAATCATAAACTGCACATGTTCCGACTTCCAATATCTGATGTTTGGGATTCCAAAAATCCTATGTCTTATGTTTTGCATTAAGAAACAGTATAAGGTCCAATTTTAAATTCCGCAAGATCCGCGTTTCCAATTTTTGACATTTCGCATTTCGGAAATGCTAAGTGTTCAAACAAAGATGTGCGCATGTATTGATTTCCTATTTCCAACACATCACTTTGTACCATTACAATTTGGTGTTTACTACCTTATTTGTATTATAAAAATAATTATTATTGATGCCTTTTGTTGTTTTTAAACTTCTTTAACATTCTCATTATGTATAAAACACTTTTGTCTAACATCAATGAGCAAAATTCCATTTTCATTCAAGTTAAACCTTTTTTTGCAACAACGATCAGATAAATAAATGTTGTACTTTATATATTTATATAGAATGACATTTTAGCAAATAAATATGAGGAAATCCAGATTCTATTAATTTAATTCTCTCCCATTTCTAAGTCTTCTTACAGTGAATGTAGACATAATTTTTCCACCTGTTTACATGCAGTCTGTCAACAATGGCAGCAACATATACATAAATCCTATGTTTTCAAATACGAATATGTCCATGTTCCTTTTGCCAATTTTTGACACTTTGAAATTCAAAAATGTGTGTCGAATATTTTCCAGTAAGGAACATGCTAGCTTCCTACTTGCGATTTTACAACATATCCAGAAATCCTGTGTGTTCAAATAGGAACATGTTGGTGTTCCTATTTCTGAGATTTCAGAATCCGAAATAAGTTATTCCTCCGCTAATTTCATGCCTATTTTAAAATCGCTATCTGTTATTTAGGAATCTGGATTTCCGACATTTAGGAATCTGAATATCTATGTCCTATGTTTTTCAATAAGGAACACCATTCACAAGTATGAATATTTTGGATTGCAGAAATCCTATGTCATATATTTTTCAATAACCGATATTTCCGATTCTAGAATTTTTACGTGTGAAAATAACGAACATATTTATAAGAGTAACTAATATATATTTAGAAGTAAATCTAGCACACCATAATAATTCTACTTATATTCCTGAGCACAAATTTAATGAACTCACATAAATTGCATTTTACTATTTTCAATCCCCCAATTTCTGATATAGTATATATCTATATCTTGGGATCAATGTCAATTGTATATAATTCCCTTATCTCTTGGACGACGAGAAAAATCACTTAAACGTACTCAAATATCTTAATGTCATAATAACGCTACCCCTTGCTGCCATAATGTGATTATATTAATTGCACAACTGATTGTCACCCTCAATTGTTATCATAACGTCAACATAAGAACACCCTTTTCTGTCAGAACATCATCATAATAATTCCAGAAGTGACTATCACTCTCAGTTGTCATGACCCTCAGGTCATCTCACACTGTTTAAAGTCCAAATTTGTCACATCATGCATTTAGTAAACAACAAACAACAAATCTTTCAAATCCAATAAATTTCAGTCATAATAACATTTCAGAAGATTTAGTCAATAAATAGAGCCACCTACTGAGGAAAATATTATCTCGATATCGTTTATGGTTTTTTATTTGCACAAAAATTGCACTTGTAAACCTCATTATTTCCCCTCTCATGGTTGCCGAAGAAAAAATTCACAGCATGGTGATATCAAAGCGCATAATGGGAAAATATGGGAAGATAAATTGGCAGTACTACTTGCAACGAAGGGCCTATAGTCTCTGGGGAGACATGGGATTGGTGAATATTAGGAATTTCCTTCTATTTCTCTACTCGCTGCAACTTACATAAAGGGGTAGCATTATTTGTTTACCCTTCTTCTCAATTGTTTTCTATCATTATGAGTAATCAATTGTTAAACACGCTATCAAATGCTTTGTTGTTTCTCACAGATGGAGATTTCTCTACACCCAAATTCAAGCTTCCAGATATGCTACTATGCTATATATTTTTATACACGTTATCAAATGCTTTGCTCTTTATCACAGATGGAGATTTCTCTACACCCAAATTCAGCAACTGACCATCTTTTCTGATGATCATAATGAAGAGGAGGTCAGCATCAAGTCTTTTAGACTGAATTTGGTTGTAAATGCAATATTGGAGAATATAATCTCCAACATTTTGCTAAAGCATTCTTTAAACTTGGAAGCTTTTCACATTTACAATGATTGCAAATTTAGCTAGAAAAACGTATGAAAATGGTTCCACCTTTTAGCTTCTCAAACGTTGTCATCGTGTATAAATAACTTTTGTCTAACATCAAAGAGAAAAATCGCATTTTCATTTATCTTAAAGCTTTATTTATATATTTGTTTTTATTGTATATTAATTTAGTTTTTTTTATATATCATATATATAAATATTGTTCATAGATTCATATATAAATAAATGAATGTAATATATACAAAAAACTAAATAATTCGCATTAACATATTTCATTTCTCTCATTGTTGTTATTTCCAATTTTTGATTTCCAATTTTGGATATTTGGGATTCCGAAACATATTCAAATTTTGCTAATATTGTTCTTTGCAAATTTATTTTTGTCCACTTACCAAACAATGCCACTGCAGATATTTTAAATTGTTTAACATCTCTTTCGTTATTTCCATATGCATTGGAATACTTTATTTAAGTACGGTTATAATTTTTCATTTAAATATGTTTACCCTAAAGAATTTAATAACTTTGCTAAGACTTTTTAAAATAACAATGTTTAAATAGGTGCCATTTTATAACATGTACACTACTCCTATTTCTATTTGGTCATACAAATAAAGTACCAATTCATTGAATGAAAATATATCTATTTCAAAAGCATCGTTGGTTACCATATTAATGTATGTTTGTCTTGGCAAAAACTCGGCCCTGAATGTTCCAAATTTCACTATAACATTGGATGAATTAATAGTTAAAAACTTTTTTTAGAGGAAAAGAACGAAGAAATTAAACATATGTTACATTATCTACAATGTTGCATCAACATTGGGTAATTTTGATTTTAGTTGATTCTATTAGTTGTCAATTATCTACAAGATCACTATATATAACTTCAAGTACTAGCTCATAATTGTGAAAGCCATCCGAGATAGAGATTCGAAATGAAATACATTATGAGTTGACTAAGTTCACTTGGTTTAATTCATGAGGAAATACTAATTTCTGTAAGCTAATACTAAAAGATAAATTACTATTAGAAATCAATAACCATTTATGAGTTGTAATAAAATAGTATGTAAATTGAACAAATACATATTTTCAATGTACATTTCATATGTCAAGATTATAATAGAAAATCATTATATAAATCACCGCATTTTATCCACTGATTTGTGATTTTTGACATTTCGCATTCCGCAAATCATATGGTTTGCATTAAAGAATAGCCGATTTTCCAATTTCCAAATCCCCAATTTTTAGGTTGCGACATTTCCAATATCGAAAATTTTATTTTTTCAAATAAAAAAATGTCAATATTCCTATTTACGATTTTCGACTTCCGCGTACCACAAATCGAACAACTTCAATTAGGTAATCCATATAAAACCATGCTTTAATTTGAATAATTTACACTTTTTCAATTTCAAGTTATGTTTTTCTTGTTTGTATTCTTTTCTCTTTGTCGCAATACATTGATGGAAATACACAATATTTATCTCGGAAAGGTTGCGATAATACATTGATGACAATACACAATAATATAAGAATGATTTTCAATATTGTTATTTTTATCTTTCTTTAAAAGGTGTATAACATCATCTTTTAAAAAATCACTTATTAAAACATTCGAACAGTAATAAAAATGTAATGCGTTTTGAACTATCACTTTATAATTTAACAAATTTAAGATAAATAATATATTTATATATATTAGATCTTTAAAACTCATATTTTTTTTCTTCTAATCCTACATTGCTATTAATAAACTATACAAAATTTACAAAATATTGACAATTCTGGGCAACTAAAAACAGTGGTCTAACAACAACCCTTATTTGTCAAGAGCAAACAAATCTACAGTACTAGTGTAAAGACCCTAAAAACAATATAGGAAATTGAATTTGCTATCTAAGTAAAGTTTAAACAAAATTACAGAGATATTCATAAGAGCCACAATAACACATGTGATACATGGGGGGCTATGTACAAAATTACTACGAAGAAAAGTTTATCAAGATACCTAGAAAACAAAAAATGAGCATAAACTTAAATGTAAACAAAATGAAGCCAAATAAACAAAAACAAGTTCATGGATTAGCACCGCTATAGTGACAACAGGGTCCTATGTGTCTTGCATTTCCTTAACCTTAGGAAAAGGCCCAAAGAATTCCTCATCTGAATATAATAGACTAGGCTTCATGGCCACGACAACCACTTTCCCCACAGAAGCATCTGCTTTCTCGACAAAAGCATCTGCTTTCCCCATAGAAGCATCAGATTCACAAGCTCATTTGGAAAACTGACTAATCGTTCTAGGAATCTGAACAGGAACTCTAAATGTAGCAAGCACGGTAGGGTCAACATTGATTGAAGCAGATCAAGCCATAGAGACATTGCCACTACCTCCATCACCCAAGGAGTCAAATCCCTCAGCTATTTTTTTTCCAAATGGCCATAACATTTCTTTTCATTATAACCGTATCTAGTTCAACCATTTTCGACATAGCCTGTGAAATAGCCAACTTAGTATGGTTCCATCTAGCTATCATTTCCTCCATGAGCATTTCCATCATATTTTTGATGATACAATAGTGATTCAAGCTACCACCATCAATATCACAAGCAAGGTTCTCCTTTACAAGCTTGATTTCCCATCATCTATTATTGACTGAACTCGTCGAGAAATTTCATTGTTATAACCATTTATCTTTGTCACCTACACAACTCGTTGCGAATGACCACCACCACTCGTAGAACGAGGAGATGGTCCACGCTGTTTCGACAAAATATGATGTTTCAGATGCAGAAGAAAACCTAGACAATGTAGATGCAAGTTTTTGTAAGAAAATATGGAAAAAACAGAAGTGCCACAAAATCCGAGCAGCAAGTCAAGAAATACCTTAGCAAAATAAGGGACAAACGCTCATAACCACGCTAAAACAAACACAAGGGACAACAGTCATTAATGGCGACAAAATATTGTTGTACCACTTCAAATCCCTTACCAAGTGAAATTGTGCTATAATGAGATAACGAAATGACAACCAGGTCAAATCGTTATTTGGCTGACGACTGAAAAAACTCCCTCGGAAAGGACTAATTGATGTTGTATCTAACGAAATGGGAAAATGACTAATTAAATCATCACTATGTTGTACCTAACTCATGAATCAAAGTTGTTGTAGCACTGGAAGCGCCACTCTTGATGATGGATGTGACTATCGAATCAACTGTAATCCAAGCATTAAAACTCAACTGATGACCAAGTTCATTAGTTTAAACAGCAAGACCCATTTCATTAACACCTAATGACTATAGAATAGCACAACAAGACCTGCTTCATTAATGCATAATTACTGCAGAATAAGTGACAATATGATCAAATAACAAGCACAACGTGGTTCTTCCACAATAGCCCCAACAACTATCCATTGAGCTGGACAACATTTAATACTACTGCAACATGCTTGATCATCGTTGGATCTCGACCAGCTCAAAATCCAACAATTATCAAGCTTGCTGCAGCCACATTAAATGCTCTGCAGATCAATAGATTTTTGTTGCCGTCCATTCCATCATTGCCAATTTGACTCTCAACATCTGCATCCAGAGTTAAACTTCATATTTATTAATAGAAATAATTGTTATTATTCAATCTATAAACTTCATATACCATAACAAAAATATAAATGTAATACAATTACAAAAAATGGTTTCTTAAAAATTTAGTGTGTAAATTAAAAAAATATTAAAAATTTATAGTGTAAATTAAAAATTATTTTTCTTTAAAATTATTAAATTTTCATGACTTTTTAACACCACACCAGATTTCCCAAATTGCGATGTTCAACATTTCCAAGCCCAGAAATGCTATATTTTCCAAGAATAAATTTCGAAATATGGAAATCCTATTGTTTCGAAAATTCTGGTTCTTTCATGTACATGTTCTGATTTACGATATTCGACATTTTGAAATCAAGAAATACTATCATTTCCAAGAAGCAACACCATATGTTATAATCTTCGACATTTCTGATTCCGAAAATGTTACATGTGAAAATCCAGAATTCGAGAAAACCTATGTTGAAATACGAACATGTCCATGTTCCTATTTCTAATTCCCGACATTATTAGTTTTCTGCCTAATTGAAAATGTTTCCTATGAGATGGTGAAACACCCTTCCTGTGTTTCAATTGACTCTTACCCCCTTGCTGTGTTTTAAACCACGTTTAGAGACCAAATTTCAGCCAAATTTACAGGGAGACCGATGAAAAATAACACAGAGCGAAATTAAAATAGAAATGAACTTAGCAGAGGAATAATTTATGTGAAAATAATACAAACAATGAATATAAAACTTGAAAATTGAGATTTTGGAATCCGAAATGTCAGAAATAAGAAGGCCAAAATGTTCCTATTTTAACACATAATTTTTGGATTTGCTGGAAAACCAGAAATTGGAAGATAGCATGTTCCTTACTGGAAAACATACAGCATAGATTTTCGATTTCTAAACTGTCGTACATTGGAAATAGGAGGATTGACATGTTTGTATTTAAACATATAGGATTTATATATATGTCTCAAAATCAGAAGATTTTGAACCTTCATAAATTTGCAGGTATTCCTTAGTTCATCTTTAGTATGGTTATTACATGGGGAAACAATGTTGTTGTGTTTCAATTGAATGTGACTCCTTTTTTGTTGCAACAATATTGTGGCATGTATTGGTTATGTCATGCTTGTCAATAAAATATTAGGTATCAGTTTTTTGCCTAATTGAAAATGTTTCTTATGAGATGGTGAAACACCCTTCCTGTGTTTCAATTGACTCTTATAGAGGTTTAGAGACCAAATTTCAGCCAAATTTAAAAATAATACCTTAGAGGTTTAGGAATAAATTATGCGAAAATAATACAAATAGTGAAAATAAAACATGAAAAATAGAGATTTCAAAATCCGAAATGTCGTAAATAGGAACACCGACATGTTCCTATTTTAACACATAATTTTTCATTATGTTGCAAAATTGAAAATCAGAAAATAACATGTTCCTTATTGGAAAACATACGACATAGATTTCCAATTTATGAAATAACAATAAATAACAATATAAAATACACTAAAATCAAATCAATGAGAACAATAAATTTAAACAACAAAGATAAAAGAACATATTATGTTTAGAAGATTAAATGAACAAAAAACAGTGGAATAAGAATAAATTATATTAATATATACGCGTATTTAATAATACAATTTAATGGGTAGTGCAAGTAAATTATTTAATCG